>RJWH01000718.1:337421-607367 GCA_004363575.1 Solenodon paradoxus | reverse complement strand
AAGTTCCGGAGCAGAGGGTTCAGGTCAGCCAGGCTCCGAACCGCCGCGGGCGAGGAGAACCTGGGCAGTGGAGCACTGAGTGTGGGGGTCTGGGCGAGAGCGCAAAGTCCAGAAGCCCTGGATGTAGGGAACCTCAGACCATTTCCCGGTCCATCTGCAGAAATTGTCTAAGTCCATCAGGGTAGAGAATTCGAAAGTGCCTTCTGGGGCTGATATAATGGCCTGGCCGTATTCTTGCCCTCCCATTTTTGGTCCCCAAGGAACAACAGATAGGGAATTGGCGTCCCTCAACCCAATCTGTTGAGCCGGTCAGACAAATGGGGATCTGGGCCAAGGACGTCTCCCTGACTCTCAGAGCCCGGAAACGGAGGAGAGCAGTCTCTCCAAGAGAGTCACCCTGACGCAGCGCTGCGATTTTCCGTGAGAGTAGTCTCTCGGTATCAGTACCCAGGGGCCCAAATTCAGTGGTTGGAGACCAAAAGTTTGTGACGATGGCATTTACCCTGGTTCGTAGTCCAGACGGGAGGGGTGGCCACGAGGCCTCCTCGGGGAGCAGGGAGAGGAGCGGTCCTCAGCAGACAACAACTCCTCCCAGGTTTCGGCACCAAATGAAAGGTTTTTCTCTGGGCTCCGCAAGGAAAGAAAGTCAATCAAACAAAAAGTCGAATAGCCAGGGCTTTATTGGGTTTTCCGCAGCCGGGTGAGGTTCTCCGGTCCGCAGAATGGGGGCCGGGGAAGTTGCACCCGAACAAAAGGAAGCGTGCTCTTTAAGCAAAAGAATTTTGCGGGCTTCATATGTCATGGTTGGGGATTGGTCCTGTGATTCCAGGTGTGGGCTTCAATCCCTCAGTCTGACGTCAGCCACCTGCCGTTTTGTCCCTTTGGGCCAGCCTAACACCAGGGATTATGTAATTTTACTTATAAATATTTCTGAATGTATCTCTAAAGACAAGGACACTTTAGAAATACAGACCAATACTATGACACAAAGCATAGTGAATTTTTTATCTTATCAGATATTCAATCAGTGTTCACAACTGCCAGATTTTAACACAATATTCTTTTTATAGTTTGACTGATTCAAAATTTTAAATGTCTCTACATTGCAATTGGATCTACATGTCTCTTAATTTTAGCCTAAAGTTCCTCCCTTCTATCTCTTCTTTCCTGGTAATAAAGAGTCATTTATTCTAAAGATTTTCTGGAGATCATATAGTTGGAGTTTATTGATTAGTAATCAATGATCACATTTACCAAACTCCTTTTCCCACTATGTTTCCTATAAACTACTAGTTAAATTTAAAGACTTGATCCGATATGTGTGTGTGTGCTTTATATGGGATGTTACATACTCCAACAGGAGATACACAAAACTTGCTGTGATCTGAGTTGTCATTGATGATCATTGTCTTAATCCTTTAATTCATTAGGAGTCGCAAAATTGTAATACTCTGGACATGTATCTGAGGAAAGGGGAACCTATACATATGTGTGGAGAACAGTAAGTGAAAAGCCTAGTTTAGATAATCAATGCCTTTGGCAGTGAAACAGAAATCTTGGCACCTGGAATGCTAGGTGGCCACCCAGCGAGGAGAACCTTGGCTGGAGGGGCTTCTGATCACCTGCTGAGATCCAGGAAGAAGTTAAAGGTCAAACAGATAGCTTAAGACCTATTGGGTGTGACCTCTGCTATGTAAACAATGATTGTAAACAACTTTTTTGTGTAATGACAATAAATACATAAGGAATCAGACACTGGTTGACAGTCGTCAGAGGCTTCACCCCCTGACCCCACTTTCACTCTATCTTAGTTTCTTGTCTTTCTCAATCTTTCGCTACCCTCTTCCTTCAACCCTGACCACAGGATTCGAGCCCAGCACATATGAGGTTATTTTAATGTATAGAATAAGTTATTACAGTAAAAGATACTTAAAATTGTGATACTGATTCTGTCATTTCAATTTATTAACTTAATGCTTTTTAAGAAGAAACTTCCTGTCATTAACTATGTTATTACCCTGAAGGTAAATGTTTGATTCTCACTTCACTTACCAGTTTTCAAAGCAATGGATTTCAAAGTGATCCTCGAAAACTGATCAGTTAGTTTCCCCACCTCCACCCCAGAGTCATTCAACATTCATGGACTGAAAAATATTTGATGAATGTCAATTCACGCAGAGCTTACTCTTTGGGATGACCAAATTGCTTCATTTGTGACTTATGGAAGCCTCTTTACATTCTTTCATAGACTTATTGCTCAAGGTTGAGTAGTATCTTAGAAGACTGCCAGTTTAACAACCCTTTCACTTCCACTTCCACTGAAGCTCAGAGTCCTTGGCCTCCATGGAGACTTCTGAGGTCCCTAATTATGGACTTAAAGGTAACTTCTGTCACTGTCTCTGACTCTCTCTTTCTCTCTCTCTCTTAAAGGAAAGGTGCTGGCAGGAATGAAGGTGAGTGGCAGGTAGGCAGGCAGGAAGAGGAAGAAGGAGCTTTTTATTTATTTTTATTTAGTTGTTCACCCTGGTTGTTTCCACCAGGACCTGGGACTTGAACACAAGGGGCGCCTGCCTTCCCTCAGAGGTGGTTTACCCAGCCTTGACTCTACCAGGGTGTGTCACTAACTTCTCTGTTATACTGTGTCAAACCTCAAATTTTCTACTCCTCTAATCTCACAGTCTCTTCAAAGTTTGTCCCTTATAACTGAGAGTAAACAGCAGCATCTCTATCAGAAAATTAAAAAAAAAAAAAGCAAAGTTGCTGGAATTATTTCTCTCAGCATTCTTAACTCCCTCCTGGGGTGAAAGAAAAAAAATTTTTATGAACCTTCTTTACAGTGGGTGAAGGAACATACTGAATGAAATTAAATAACATATATAAGCATAATACCACACACACACATTTCAAGTACACATATACTTATATATTATCATGCCCAAATATATATCTCTTTAATGGACCAAATTACGTCATTCTAGTGCTATGACAAAATAGTTCCCAGACTTAAGGGAAACTAATGGTAAATTTTTCTTTTGATTACTAACTTGAAAGACAATCACCTGCAATGGTTTAACTAGATACTGTGCTCATTCCTATCCTGTAGAGATTTTCATGTAGAGATAGTTATATTCTAGGAAAGTGGCTCTGTGAATAACTAGAGAAGAACTGATGTTGTCACAGTAGAGCTCTGCCTTTCTCACACTTGAAGTCAAAAGGAACCTTTTTTGGTCATCCTACTGGCTGCCTATCCTCCCTTGCAGCAGGTAAACACTTCCATGAGTACCAGCAGCAGGTAGAGCAGCAGGAAGGTCTTGCTTGGCAGGTGAGGGTCAGTGCACCCTTAGGGACTTCCTTAGTAACCAATTGCTGTACTCCGGTCACTGCTATCTGCCTTCTTGGGAGTCACCGTGCAGGAATTTTATTCTCTGAGACAGTGGAGACAGGCATAATGTTCTTGACCGTATGAAAGCTTCTGCTCTTGTTCCTCTGAAGGAAAAATTATTTTCTCAGCAGTTACAGTGAGCAGTGAAAATCCCCTAACCATATTTACCATCTTCCATAACTTTCTGAAGTAAATGAATTTATGGATTGGTTGTGAGCACTTTGAGGCCTCCTGATATTTGTAGACCCATGGTAAATATCTAATTTAGCTTTTAGAAAATTATATCTTTTTATTTATAGTTTTCACATTCTTGGACTCCTGACTAGTTCATATTTTTAAGAACTATATTAGTATAATGAGCCTAATGATGATCTGTTTAATGGTTATGTTTCTCTCCAATTGTAAAGTAACACAGGTTTATTATAGAAAGCTGAGAAATAGGGAAAAATCTAAAAAAGAAAAAGAAAAATCACCCTGCATATGGTATAGAAATAGAAAATAGGAACACTTCTCAGTGTTTTTGTCAGTGCTATGTGCTGCCTGATTGAGCACATTATGTGTCTGATGGACACTGCTTGTTGTTAACCAGCTAGACTCACATAATCTAGTGTGAATGTGTGACAAGGCCCTATCTAAGTAAAAATACCTTCTTTACCATCTTGGCATGGTACCAACTTTATGTGGTATAGGTGAAAAAGTGGAATCTTATCTCCAGAAAAGCCTCACTGAAAAGCACCTGCTACTTTGAGAGGGTCCTGAGAGATACTCGATTTTATTAGTATGATGTCAGTGTGTTAGTTAATGTTAGTTCCATTAGCAAGTGGTACTTCAAGAAGCTCAATTCTTGGCTCTCTAGTGCTTCAGTTCTAGTTCTTAAGGTAAATATGGATATTGCCCTTTTATTTTATAGCATAAAAACCTGTGACTGAACTTTAAGGTATGTGAGAAAGGCCATAAAATAGGGGCAGAGCCAGGATTGACCTGAGGATGCCTGACCTCAGTGTAATACTTCCTTTTCCAAGACACAACAGTGTTATCTACATGTTCGTCATCTACATGCACATAGTCTAGCCAGCCAGCATTATATATTTGATATATGAAGTAAAATTTTATAATAATTCTGAAAGTAAATTGCCATGGTTCTAAGGTGTTTATACTGGTGAAGTCTTGTTTCTACTAGGATGAGCTCTTGTACATGTGGTGTATCAGATTGTACAATTGCTTTATTTATTTCCTAGAGCTTCTGTAACGAAGTGTCACAGCCAGGGTAGTTGGAACAAGAGACATTTACTGTCTCACAGTTCTGAAGATTTAGTTTGGACTAAAAGGCCCAAATGAAGATGTTGGTGAGGTTAGTCCCTCTTGAGAGCTGTGAGAGGTGGTGAATTCCAGGCCTCTTTCCTTGGCTTGTGGATAGTTATATTAAGCCTGTGTCTTCACCTCATCTTCCCTTTATATATGCCTGAGTGACCAATGGTACAAAGAATTCCTGTATACCTTTCACCTCGGTCAACTGTTTGTCCCATTTGCTTTATCCTCTCTCTCTCTCTCTCTCTCTCTCTCTCTCTCTCTCTCTCTCTCTCTCTCTCTCTGTCTCTCACTCTTCTCTCTCTCTCCTCTGTGTGTGTATAAAATACTTATATATAATATATATTATACTCATAATATCTTATACTTAGGCATATACATATATTCTTATTTTATTCTGTGGCTTATAATTCATCATCATTAAAAGAACTGTCAAGGCAGAAATGAATAAGGCAGTTAGGAAGGAATACAGAGGAAGAAGAAGAATTTTACTTTTATTTAGTTGTTCGCATTAGCTGTTCAAATTAGTTGTTGAGGAGGCAGACCTAATTGCTACTCCACTGGGGTGTACCTCAGCCTCATTTTTACTCCAGCACCTGGAGCAACCACCTGACACCTGGCTTCACCACCTGGCACAGGTACAACCTGACAGCATGCTGCCAGCCTGAGCTTCTGAACCTCTCACTTCTGGCACTAGGACTTTTTCACAGCTCTTTTGTAGTGAGAACCTGCTTAGTAGGTGCATAGGTACCACTGGAACCATCGTTGGTCTATGCAGAAAGATGGCATTTTTATTTATTGAGCTGGCAAAGACTATGGGGAGGGGGATGTTTGTTTATACTTTGTTGTGTTAGGTATAGTTGAAAGATTCAAAGATGAACAAAATATATCTATTCAAAGAAAAAATAGGGGAAATAGGAATCATTAAAAATATTAGAAATTGTCTAAGATATTTCTAAGCATCAAGATCAAATGGAAAAGTCAAGAAGGAGGTTTAACATGCATCTCAAGTATAGGGGGATATCTAGATCTCTCCTAGAAAAGAGATGAGGCATTCATAGTTTGATTTCAATAAAGTAGGAGGTAAGGGAACCTGCTTTGAGTAAGTTTGAGTCTTTGAAAAGAGTGGAAATGTTTTTATTGCAAGAAGTTTGATAGAGTTAATGTATGAAGAATGAAAGGATGGAAAGAGGCAGCGAGTTTCCAAATGAAATTAGAAGACAGTCTTAGATCTGACAAAAGTTTTATAATATCTTCCTAATAAGGCTTAATACCTCAAAAATGGGAGGGGAAATGGATAGTGGGGTAGAGGGAAGGGAATATTTGTAATTTTATAACCACAAAATGGGCCTAGCAAATGGTGAAGGAATGTGATTTCAGCATGGTGATTAGGGCACCTTTGGAAGGATAAAACATAGAACCCAGGTTTGGTAAAGAAACCAAATGGAGAAGAGGATAGGGAAGGAAGGGGGGGGCTTGATGAAACTGAGATCCAAAGAAATCAAAGAGGCTTTCTTAAAGAGTGTGAGGGTAATGAATGTTGAAAATAAGGACACTGTGATTCCCACAGAGAAACCTTAGAATGTAGAACTTTTTGTCCATGGTGTCTGAATTCAGGGCAGATGAAGGGTAGTGCAGCCGAAGAGGTTCAAGAATCATGAGACCAGTGTATTAGACAGGGCATTGGCTGGTGTGGATCCAGATGTGTCTGTCCTGATGGAAGTGGGTGCAGCAAAGAGGAAAACTGTGGGCCAGGGGACAAGGCAGATTGTAGACATTGTCATTTGCTTGACTGTTATCAATACTACCTGTTTTCCTTGCTAAGAGTGCCCCAACCTTGTTCAGAATAAAGGTGGCCATGTGCTTAGGTTCATGACTGGATTTAAAAAATGTTAACCTAGTTCTGGGTGCTGAGATGAAACAGGAATTCTACTAAGAGAGGGTTTACTTAAAAATAATTTGCTTTTTTGTTGGAATAAACATGATACTGTTGTTCCCCATTTTCCCTGGAGTCATGGCAACCATCATGAGGAAAAAAATAAGAAAATAGCTGAGACTATATCCTTATAGCAAATAGTTATCTCCTTACTTCCATCAGGGAGTAAAATAGTCTGTTTCAGGCACCAGTAGTCAGATGTTATTGCTGTTTGTAGCTGAAAACAATCTTGACTGATATAACTAACAACACTCACAATTTTCTGATTCTTTGATTCACTGTTGGACAATATTAGTTTGGAAGACTGCCATAACAAAGTACCCAAAACTGGGTAGTTTACACAACAGAAATTTTTTTTCTTACATTTCTCAAGGCTGGAAACTCAAGACCAAAGGATTGTTTTTCCTGAGAGTCCTTTTCCTTGCCGTGGGTGTCCATCTTCTCCCTGTGTCTTCATGACCTTCTCTCAATGTGTGTATATGTTCAATTTTCATTTTCTTATAAGGATACCACCTATACTGGATTTGGGCTGATCCCAAGGATCTCATTTTAACATGATTGCCACTTTTAAGGATGTTACTTCCAAATATAGTCACACTCTGAGGTATGGGTTTTGGGACTTTAACATATGAATTTTGAGGGGGCTACTCCATAACAGACAACTACAATTGACATTTAACGTTAAAACTCTTCAGACTCTTAATTGTTAGATAATCACAGCATAGGATCTCTAAGTCGATTTTATTTGTCACTCTCCTTACTTACTCATTCATTCATTTATTCGTCATGTCATTAAGTGTGAATAGTGCTATAAAAGATATCTGAGGCAAATACAGGAAGACTAAGAGAAGGTTCTTTCCCATAATACTGTACAGATAGTGGAATATGTGGATTAGAACTGGTAGGAATCTAAAAATCATCTAGACAAAGAGCTGTGAAATATAAGGAACCTATGGAAGGAACCTACATGCTGTCTTGTCCAAGTTCTCCATTTTATAGTTGGGAAGTCAGGGCCTTCCATAGGGTGTCTCTGGTCATAACCATCTTTAAAACACCCAGCAAACCTAGTAAAGGCTATCATAAAGCTTGCAAACAGACAAGCTAGGATTAAAACCCAATCTAATTCCAGACCCTGTATTATTATTAAGTGTTATATGTGTTTTGACTTTTTACTATGGACAATTGAAAGCATATACAAAGCATGAATGCTCATGTGCCCTCAGTTCACCCAGCTTCAACAATTATTCACTCATGACCGGTCTTATTTTATCTATTGCTCCCCATGTTACTTACACATGTCTTTTTAAAAATTAGAGCAAATTAGATAGATTTGATCATTTCACTCAAACGTTTCAATATGTTTCAAGATCTGTATGCTTAGGTTATTGTCCCTAATTCACAGATGAAGGGGCAGATTCAGAGAAGAATGAGTTAGTTGTCCAAAGCCATGGAGTAATAGAGTGGTTCAGAGACAAAATAAGTTTGGTTACCAGCTAAGTCGTTACTTCTGTCCTAGCTTGCTTTTCCACATAGGTATTTTAAGGTAGGCTCAGGTCACTAGGGAAGCTCAAAACCCCAAAAGGGAAGATATGAAACAGCCAAGGGACTTTCCAACAGCAGGCCACTTCCAGGAACTTGACTTGACATCTCAACTACCTGTTATCACAAGACAAGGAACCGTTGCTACCACAAGACAAGGAACCAGTTGCTTGTCTCCTCCCCTCCTGACTCTTAAAAAACCTGTAAAAATGCACCCCTTTCTCCTGGAGGGTGCAACTTTACTGGCCTCCATTGTGAGACCCGTGAACCTTGCCCTGGAAAGAGGGTCCCCCAATAAAAGCCGTTTTTGCGATACTTTAGTCTACCTTCTCTTTTTAGTCTTGCTGCGGACCTTGTTGTAACCTGACAGGTATGACTTACAAAAACGAGCATTCCGCATCCAGCATTTCAGCAACTTTCTTTTAACTAAGATCAAGTACATTCATGTGTACTGGTTCAAAATCTAGGGGAAAAAGTATGAATTTAAACTTTTAATGTTTTGGAACTTCTGAAGTTAGGAGCATGGGCTTTAACCCTTTAAAATACATTGACCTGTCTTATCACAATTTATATTTATTGAGATAGAAAATCTTACCGTTCTGATTCTGCACATATTATTTTAGCAGAAAACAAACTGCATCCATTTTAGTTCTTTATACTTAAAAATAATGGTTTCATCTATAATTATAATGATTCCTATAAGACCAAGAACATCCTACCCCTGCTAGTCTCAAGTGGCTCAGGCACAGACTATGAAAGCCATGGACCCAGGTTGAAGACTCGGCCTACAGATTTGGGTTTGAGACCCTAGGTAGGTGGCACTAGGGGCTATGAAGACAGGAACTGTGTCTGTTAATGTGATATTTCTTTACACTTGGTATGACCTCCCACTGTGGTTTGCACATAGTAGATTCTCATTAAATACTTGTCCATTAAATGTACTTTGTATTCCTTAGAAACTTTGATAATTATTGAGACATTATTTTACCTAAATTATGTGTGATATTTAACCACTGCATACGATTTAAAAACTCGCTAGAATAAAATGGAACATTTCTCAACAACTGGGCTAATAATTATAAAAACAATATGACATAAGCAATGTGAGGTTTTTAATTTTTTTGAGAGGTAGAGAAAAAGGTAGAATAGAGAAGAAGGTAGAATAGAGAAGAAGGTAGAATAGAATATTCATTTTAGGATATTGAAATCTCACCCCAGGGTGTGTATATTTCATAGCATACCTACCTCCAGAGTTCCAGTGGACTTGACTTCATCTTGTTTCTCCTTCCTTCCCTCGCTGCCCCCTGGCCCCACCCCAATCTGATAACCAAAATCTTGCATCCTGTGAATTTTGTTGATATTTGTGTGTTCATTTGTTTTGTTTCTGAATATTTCACATACTAGTGAAACCATCTGTATTTCTCTCTTTCTTGCTTGCTTATTTTGTTTAACATGATCCCTTCCAGTTCCATCCAGTTTGTTGTAAAGGGCACACTTTCATCTTCTTTTTTTTTTTTTTTCTAGCTACTTGGAATTCCATTGAGTGTACATACCACAGCTTCTTTATCCAGTGATCTGTTGACAGGTATTTAGGTTGTTTCCATATTTTGACTACTGTGAATTAGACTGTTATGAGCAAAGGGGTGCAGATATTTTTTTCTTATATTTGGTTCAATCAGGATTTTGTCTTAATTTAAATGAAAATCTATTGTAATTTTCCCCTCTTTTCTCCAGTCTTTGCTACCTGACTTCCACAGGAGCCTGTTATTCAGGTTTTCTTGTTCTGCACATACCTCCATATTCTTGTGTAAAGATAGAAATGACATTTTTTAGATTGGTGGTTGCTGGAGTGGAAGAAGGTGGGGTCGCTGAATTGAGTAAAGGAGATCACATTTTGGTAATGGATGGAAATTAGATGTTAATTGTTGATCGTGATGTAGCATACACATTGAATTCCACTATTGACTATGTAGAATATATACCTAAAAGTTATATAATCTTATAAACTAATGTTGCCTCAATAAAAACTTGTCTTAAAAAAGGTAGTATTATTTTTATGTAAGCCATAGTTAGATGCATATTGATTGTCATTGACCTACTCACATAAAGCAGAGTTCTTTTTGATCATAAGGTAAAAGAAAGCCAAATAATTCTGTTGGAGGGAAATTAGGGTGGAATGCTACATATCTACAACCTCAGCATTTCTCCAAACTTCCAAAATCAACATGAGACCACATGCACATGGAGGATGGAGAGTGGCTGACAGGCTGGAACAACAAAATGGCATGATCCCATGTTGATTTTGGAAGTTTGCAGAAATGTTGAAGTTATAGATATGCAGCATCCTAATATCTAGCAATTCTTGTTCTGCTTTTGAATGTTACTATTTTATAAAATAAATCTAATTCTATTCACTGAAAGAAAGTTGGTTTGATCCAGTATTTTCAGAGTGATTCATTTTAATAATTGTTTCTCATAAGTTTGACTAATTTAATTTTCTAACTGGATATTTATTATTAAATTGAACTGGTCTGTTCAGATCAGTATTGTATTGCTGACAATCTTCTGGTTTTGTGCTCTTATAGAGGGACATTTAGATTGCCTCATAAATCAGAGTTCTGTTGTCTATACTAATGGCCTACTCTTAGAGATAACCTGTGGTCTGGATGAATTTATTTCATGAATTAATTTCATTATTCTAAGGATGTGGCAGTAAAATCCTCTATCTTATACCTGAAATGTCCTGAGAAAACCTCAAAGAAACAAAGAGGCAATCCTCTTTGTATTTATGAGGAATGTATATGTATTTTTAGATTACATACATAAATGATATCATGCAGTATTTGTCTTTCTTTGTCTGACTTAATTACTTCACTTAGCAAGATCCAGCCATATTGCTGCAAAGACAGGATTTCCTTCTTTTTAAATGTGTGAATAATATTCTATGTATATATTAGATTTTGCTTATCCATTAATCCATCAATGGACACTTGAGTTGCTTCCTGTGTAACAATGGTTGCTTGCATTGGCTATTGTAAACAATGCCGCAATGAATATGAGGGTGCTTATATTTTTTTCAAGATAGTGATTTTGTTTCCTTCAAATACTGAGAAGTGAAATTGTGGGATCATACATTCATTATTTCATTTGATAAATATTTGAGAGCCTACTAGGTGCTCCTTGACATGTAAGAGTCTCCTTAGTAGTGAGGGGTAAGATAATAAACAAAGTTACCAAAAATGTGTATGTAAGTAGAATTGTGATAATTTTCCTTGAAGGACAATTGTGAAATACACTATTAATAGTAGCTAAAACCTGTATAATTTCTTAACACTATGCCAAATATTTTTCTAAGTACCAACTTTATTAACTCATTTGCTAATCTTCACTACAAATTTATGAGATAGCTGTTTATGAGGAAATGTCAAGAGCCATGAAAGACCTGAGATTTCAAGTTGCTTATAAACTAGCAAGTTACACGGAAGCTGGCAAAAGATAAGAGACTCCTGGGGCAGAAACAAAGGACCGTATTACTCTAGCAGACTTGCATGGACTGCATGTTCCCAGGTAGATCCTCGTGAAGTGGGTTCATGTTGAGATCAAAGAACACTGAGATCAGGGAGTGCGGGGGAAAATCTTTGGTTATGAACTGAAACAAGCCTATTATGTTTCTCAGAGGGAGATAATATTATTATGGATACTACTAAGTGATACCCTTTACTCTAGTGGTAGTCTTTCTTCCAAAGCTGTTCTCTACAAACATTCTCTGCACAAAGGTAATCAGTTCCTTTGCTTTCAAGATGTGCAGAAATGAGAAGCCCCATGGATCATTTTTTCCCAACAGGAAATGGAGCACAAGTTGAGTGATGTGTCCAAAGTCTCAGAACAAAGTAGTAGCAGAGCCAAACTCAGACACCATACTTGTAACCAATGGTTGGCGAATCTTGGATTTTGGGCCAAATGCAGGCCTATTATTGAATGACCAGTGAGCTAAAAATCAGTTTTGCATTTTTAAAAGATTATACAAAATAGAGAATATGTGAGAGAAATTGTATAGCTCCTGAAAACCTAAAATATTTTCCAACTCCCTGCCATTAAAAAAAAAAAAAAAGTCAACCTATGCTCTTAATAATGCACCTAACTATCTCTATAGTGTCTAGTGGAGGGTGTCCATGGGTCTAACCTTGTTATAAATGTTGGTAGTTGTGAAAGACAGATTAAAATTTGCATCAGATGTTGAAAGGTGAATAGGAGCTGAAGAGAGAAGAGGCAGCAGGTCCCATTTAGAAATGATTTCATTAAATGAAGAAATACATGAATTTTTAAACTGAAAGTCAGTGATCACACCACCGTCTACCTTGGTATGAATGTGCACCATCCCCTAGGCCCAATGTGGGTATTTGTTATCACTGAAGGACACGAGGTATGGGGCAAAGTCTTCTGAGACGGGGTGGCTAACATTTTTTTTTCTTTTTAAAAATTATTTTTATTTTTGCGCATTAAAATTAACTCCTATGTATAGGTTCCCCATTCCTCATATATATGTGGAAAGACACATACATGTGTGAAAAGCTTGAGATTTCAAGTTACTTATAAACTAACAAGTTACATGGAAAATGTTACATGGTCTATAATGCACTCTTCCCTTCACCCAATCACCAAGTGTTCTTCACCAGAGGTGGCTTATTTGTGATCAAACCAGAAACCTTGAAATTGTCCTTGATTTCTTTCTTTTCCTTTCCCATGTCTAATCCAAGTTCATTTAAAACAATTCTTTTGTTCTCCAACTAAAGATTAACAATGTATCCCATGTCCAGTGTGATTAAAGATGTCAATTCCTCAGTCATTAAAGATTTTATGGAGAAGGAGAAGATGAACATTGATTTGGTGTGTCCTGGTGGAGCAGTGGTAAGGTCCAGCTGAGTGTAGTCGACATATATACCGAGGACCTGAATTCTCTTCCTAGGGTGTGGGGTGAGGGGAAAAATATAAAATAACTAAATAAAAATAAAACCATAAACATTTATTCCTCCTCTCTTCCTGCCTGCTTGCCTACTTGCCTTCATTCTTGCTTGAATGCACCTTTCTTCTAACCAAAAATAAGTAAATAAATTAAAAAGAAAGAAAGAAAGCAAAGAAAAAGAATATTGATTTATTCATACATGAGGATTCCAGGAGAACAAAATGAAGTGGGGGTACTAGGCATTAGTTCAGGGAGGGGAAGAGACTGGGTCTGGGCATGAAACTCCTTCAAGGCTGTTTTGAAATTCCAGGATGCAGAAATGAAGAAGTGGTCACCCACCTCTCTTGGGCATAGTATCTTGGTAAAGTTTCCTGATATACCTCCTCTTTTCTCTGCTCATTTCAATGATTAAGAATGGTTATTCCTAAGTGTTTTCTGTTTCAGAAAGAAAACTGCTTCTGTAAAAGGCCAGAAAAGTATTTTAGGCTTTTTGGGCCACATGATTTCTGGGACAACAGAGATCTCAGAGTGCTTTATTCAGAATCTTTAAGGAATTCTTATTTTCGTTCACATGATATGAAGCCATACATAGAGATCTTTACCAAACTAAAGAACTTTTAATAAATCACAGCCACAGTCTAGTATCTTTTACAATTCCATGTTGAGTTTTAGGTCTAATCATTTCAGATGGTCTGTAGTTACAAGATTGGATTTGTGTAGGATTCAAAAGGATTCATGAAGCTATCCTACTTTTGAATATGCATTACCAGCAAGTGAAGACTAGGACAACATCAGAAGAGGCACATGATCCAGGTCAGGATCTGTTGGGTAAAGTTTGATCCCTTTTTGTTTATTTCCAAGATAACTGCCAAGAAACTAGGTCTGAGTAATTCAAGCACAGGGAATAATTTAGACATTCTGGTCATTAGATAGAGTTGCTCTTCTGGGCTAAGATGTCAGTTACAAAGCAGCTGTGCACTAGGTTATCTCCAAAGTCTGCTTGCCAGTAAATCTAAGAAGCTGCTGACAGCCAGTCAGCACAGCATTTACTGATGATCCAGGCACTGGCTAGGAAATCCTGCAACTGTTTATTAAATGTAACTTCAGGTTGGACTGGAACGATAAAAAGATAGGGGAAGTTACTATTGTGTAGTGGCTCCTTCAGTCCACATACATTTACAGAAAATCTATCATGTGCCAAGCTAAGTACTGGGTAGGGGAACATAACCCTGTAATTAAGACGGAAGAGTCTCACTTGCTGAACTGGTGATAGAGACAGATTATCTTGGCTATCATGAATAAAGCTACAATGGACACGGGAGCCCAGATAGCTCTTTGGGAATTCCTCTGGGAATATACTCAGAAGAGGAATTGCTGAACCTTACTGTGGTGCTATATCTTTCCATGTCATTAGATTTTGCAAAGTCTCGAAAGAGTTTAAAGAAATTTAGAATTTCAGAGGTGAGCAGTTTTATTCTTTTATTTCATGACAGGTCAGTAACTTGAAGCTGTCATTAATAGAACTACCATATGATCCAGCAATTCTACTTCTGGGTATTTATCTGAAGAATACAAAGACCCTAATTAAAAGAGATATACACACCCCTAGGTTCATTGGAGCACTATTCATAATAGAAAAGATATGGAAACAATTTAAGTGGACATCAATGGTGAGTGCCTAAAGAAGATGTGTTATATATGCACAACATAATACTATTCAACTACAATAAATGAAATCTTTCCATTTGTGAAAATACACATGGATCTTGAGGGGATTATGCTGTTAAATAATTCAGAAAGAGAAAGATACTGTATGATCCTACTCAGGATCATAAGTAAAGAAACAAAGCAAATTAACAAACAAAACAAAAACAAACTTTTGATTCTGACAACAGATGATTGTCAGAAAGAGATGGTTATGAGAGGGGGAGGTGGTGGGGGCTTGGTGGAATGGGTAGAATGAAGGCTATTGATCGAATGGTGGTGGGTGGTAGCTAGACCTTTAGCGGTGGGCATGTTGTGCATACACAGTTGCTTCGGTTTGAAGTTGTACACCTAAAACTTATAAGATGTTGTAAACAAATGTCACATCAAAAAAAAAGTTCAATAGCCTTTTAAATGTCAGTCCCTTGAGACTGAAATCTTGTCTCCTCTTTTGAATCATATAAGGACTCTAAGATTTCCAGACTCCCCAATTTTCTTACTTTATTCCTCACAAGAAAATATTCTCCCCTTTACCACTTTACTTTGCAGATCTTAACATCCTTCCATATTTAATTGCTTCCTGCTCTTTTTCCAGTAGTGAATTTCAGACAGTAAGTTAAAGATATAACAAATACAACTTTTATGATTTTCTTAGAATTAGGCTTAATTTATGACAAGTTTCCATTTTTCAAACTAGAAAATAAAATGTAATCAATGTTTTCATAAATATTGGTCAGTTAGTTATTTCTAGATACTTTTAGGATTTTTCAGCCAAATTCAGGGTTCTGCTTTTTTCTTCTCTTAGGGCACGTTATTTGGCCATGGAGGGTGTTATTGGCATTCTTGAGTAATAGACCCTGAATTTAGTGACATGTAAGCCATTATTGACGTTGACAAGAACAGTTTTGGTAGACTGAGTACAAAAATTCTGATTAGAAAGGATTCAAGAAAAGGCAGGAACCACGCCCTGGTGGAGTAGCAGTTAGGTCAGTCTCCTCTGAAGGAGTACAGGCCACACACCCCTGAGTTCAAGTACTGGGTCCAAGGCTGGGAACAACCAATGTGAACAACCAAACAAAAATAAAATGCTTACTTCTCTTCTCTCTTCCTGCCTGCCTCTACCCTTCCTTAAAAAAAAAAAGGCAAAAGGGAAGGCTAGGAGGAGATTATATGGAGGCAGTTAATATGGCCAAGTGATTCAACTCTTACTATTAAGGAGTAAAGGATGGAACAGTATCTGGTAGGATGCAGAAACAATACATACAATGGGAAATCTCATGAGACTGAAGAGAACTGATGATATGGACTGGGGCAGGGGACAAAAGCAATGTAATTGAGTGGGTAGGAACAGGTAGGAAGTTTCTTTCAGACAGTTCAGCCACGTAATAGATGAGGTCACTCTGAGGTCAGGATAGTACAGGTATAGAGGGGGTGGTCAGTTGGTGAGATGATTGTAATTGTGAATATGGAAGAGTTCATTGTTCTTGGTAGAGACAAGTCCTCAGGCATGACCAGTGCATCGGGGAACTGAGGGACAGTGGGAGATATTAACATTAAAGATAAGGTGGTCCACATGGTTTTAAAAACCATCAGGAAGTGAAAGGAATGGTGATATTGAAACTAGAAATACATCTGATACACTATCCCATTTCTGGATATTTATCTGAAGAGTACAAAACACTAATTCTAAGAGATATATGAAACCCTTCATATTTACCTCAGCATTATTTACAGTAGCAAAGAGTTAGAAACAACCAGACAACCATGTAATATAACTAGATAAAGAAGATGTAGCATACATTTGCAATGGAATACAACTTAGCTATCAAAAATGAAATCCACTTGCAACCATATGAATGGAACTAGAGGGTATTAGGCTTAGTGAAATAAGTCAGACAGAGAAATATAAACACTATGATTTCACTCATATGTGATAAAGAAACAAAACAAAATAACAAGCTACATAAAATTAAAACAAACTTTTATACTGTGAGAACATAATAGTAGCTACCAGAAGGGTAAGGGGGTTGGGCAAATCATGTAAATGGAATTAACTGCTTGGTGATGGATGGAAACTAGGATTCTGGTGGAGAATATAATGTAATATATACAAACGTTGATTTAAAAAACTGTATACCTGAAACTTAATGTTATAAACCAATATTACTTCAATTAAAAAAAGATTGTTTATTCTTTTATGAGTCTCGACAGATTGTGTCTTTCAAGGAATTGTTCCATTTCATCTGTTATTAAATTTATGGTTATAATAGTTGTTCACAATATTAGGCATTAGTCTTTTAATTTCCATTAAATTCTTCCTTTCCTCCCGTTGCCCCTGTTTTGACACTACGATCAGATTGAGTTTTTAAATGGACACTTCCAATGGCATTTCTAATGGCTCTGAACCTCTGCAGTAGAACTTGTGCTTACCATGGGTGACAATGCATGGAGCACAGCTAGATTGCCTCTTCATTTTGACTGTTTTCATGACTGGTATAAAACTTGCTAAAGAAATTGTGTGATGAACCACTGGTCCATTAAGATGCTCGAAATGAACAAATTACTACTCGGGTTCAGTTCTTCCACATATAGATCCACCTGATGACATAAATCTCACTGAATTATATTTTTTTACCTAAGAGTTTCTAAGTCTTTAGCTAACACTTCAAAGACATTCAAATATCTGAACACTTTAATAGTATTTTTATCTTATAATCATAATGGCAATTTTAAACTATTTTATTTTTATGAGGAATATGTTTGGGTCTAATTAATAACATCTGATGGTAACTTTATAAAGTTTCTCAATATATTTGTAGAGCAATAGTTTAGTGGTATTTTTTTTCCTTCCTAAAAATTAACATGTTATAGGACTAAGTACGAGGTGAAAATGTGAATTGAGTACTCAATAAACTCCCTTCCAGTTGTAAGCATTCTATAATTCTAAATACAGGAATATTTCTGAAGTAGTGAATTTTAAAAAAGTCATATATATATGTATATATATATGTCTTACTTATTTTGGAAAATAAATAATTTAAATTGGATGTGCTTACATAATTTGGTGATAAAACCATATGTCAATAAAATGAGCCAAGTAATGATTAGTGTATAAAAACTGTAAATAACTGTAAACAAAAACTATAAATAAATAAAAAACTGTAAATAAGTCATCCTCTGACTCAGGTGGCTAAAGTATTGGCTATGAAAGCTGTGGACCCCCAGGCTTAAGACCTGCTGAAAAGGGTGGGTAAGAAGTGGGGAGGAAGAAAAATAAAGAGTATTTTTCTAAATTCTGTATAGTCTGAATTTTATAAGCCCAACAAATCTGAGTTAATGCAGTTTACAGATTATTGCTAAATAAAATTGCTGTTTGATGAGCACAACTATGACATGTACATGGTTGGTGTGTTTGTGATCATTCTCATTTCTGGCACAATGTGATTCTTTTGGAGCATTGCTTTTTTCTACTGCTGATTCTGAGACACAGCTGGCCATGTGAATATCCCTTTTGGTTTTTGCTGTTCTTCCTGAAGGACTCTTTGTTCTCAGTGGCTTGTTTTAAGGCAAAAAAAAAAAAAAAAAAGTAGATAAAATAGAGTCAGTGATCACATCACAACTATTCTGAGAATTCAGTTGCATCACTGTCTAAAGTACTTGGAATATGATATTATTTGTAACTGGGCTGAAGGGCAGAGAAAAAAATGTTCTCAGAGAATTTGCTATTTTCATTACTTGCAGAATCCTTAAAATGGTATTTCCACAATAAATTCTTTAACAGAATGATTCCTTCATGTGCTTAGAGGTGGTCAATGACAAGGAAGAACTTCTCAATTAGGGATCAGTGGCCATAACAATGCTCTTCAGGAAGCAGAATTTGCTCTAATCAAGGAATTGCTCCCCAAATCAGTCCAGAGATCTGATAACTACTCTGCAGGATTTCACCACCTACTAAGTCAGTGACTGTGGTGTGCTTCTCATTCTTTTCCTTTTCTGAATAGGAGTACCCTGTGCCTGTTACACCACTGTATAACGTGTGCATAGAATGCCAGAAGCTTACTTTTAGTTCAGAAGTGGGACCACATCTAATTGGGTGGAGGTTACTGCACTTCCAGAAATTTTCAGAATGAAGTTGGTGGCAGTAATTCAGTGGACCTTTGGGCTCTAGTCCACGGGGGAAGGGAGAGTGTGTTACTACTTTATGAATGGGAAGAGGGTAAGATGGGTATTTGGTAATAAAAAGGGTGAATTTGGCTGAGACTGCTAGTTCATGACTATACCCATTTTTTCTTCATTGGCTCACACAACAAGACAACATTTCTCAGCCTCACAGTGAAAATTTTCATTCCAAAGAAATGAGTCACTCTTTGGTTTGGCCTACAAAAAAAATGTGTTCATAAAATGCATTTTTCTCTCTTCTCCAGCTGCTGGCTGGATGTCATTGGGTTTCCTGTTGCATGAGCCTTTGTGTTTGAATGTTTTTATATAGTGTCTCCCAGAAAAATGGAGACAATGTTTAAGAAGACTGTGGAGGAGGATGTTACATGAATGCGTAAAGGTATTGCTGCATATAAAGTAGCATTATTGCGTGGCAATCACGATACGTTTTAACATTTTATATCCCAACAGGATAGTTTATATATGTGGGTGGTTTTGCTGTATTCTATGAAGTAATTGGGGTTTTGTAAAAGACATCGTAATATTCCTGCTTAAAATAACATGGTGAAAAAAAGAAGTCATATGATATTTAAAAACTAGACGTCTCAGTATACAAAGGTATAAATACTTCCAAGAAAAATAAAGACCTACACTTAGATATAACAAGGGTAAAGATATTCCTACTTGTATCCAGAACTTGGTGTTTTTCAGTAGTTACGGGTCTTTTGAGACACAGGAAACCTCACTGTTCATCTAAATATCACATCCTCATTCCCTGGCTCCCCACCAAACCATTACTAGGATATTTCATATTTAAAGGTGTTAGGGTCAGCGTTCGTCCCCCCAAGAAAACGCACACACACTTCAGTCGACAATGCAAAAGCAAAAGGAAACTTTATTTCCAGCTAGCCGGGGTCTGAGCCTCCTCCAGCACACTGGAGTCAGACAAAGGCCCCAGGCTTCGTTTCAGCAGGTTTTTATAACTAAGGTTACAGAGCAAGGGATTAGTTACAATTCCAGACCTTGAAGCATTCACATATTTAGGATCTTTTGGCCCCAGGTTTCGGGTATGTCTTCTCTAAGGAATTTCTAGTTTCAGGGCCAGAAAGAAATGGGGTTCTTATTTCAGGAAGCATAACTCAGGCCTATAGCTATTTCTGTCCGGAGCCTGTCATGGCGGTGATCCGGCTCCTACAAAAGGAACGACTGAGTGCCAAGGAAAACGAGTAAAAATACCAGCTGCTGGGGTAACCCCTGGGGTATCTCCCCCAAACTGGGTACAGAGACTCATGAGTGGAAATCCATTTTTGCAGAAACCAGTGTGGGGTAGGAAAATCTGAACTATAATTGATGAATTGCTGGAGGCTCCGTGTGAGAATTAAAAACTCCAGGTCCTAATATGTTCCTTTCCAATTTTGAGTTTTGCCTCTGGGAACTTGATTAGGTTCTCAAAGTAAATCTTGGGGAAAGAAAAAGGAAATCATTTTGAAATACACCAGAGCACTGTTTTCTTATCAACGGTTGCCCTCAGGACAAACTAGTTCACCAGAGCCTATTGTCAGAACTTAAATACTCAGCTCCAGTGTACTCTGCTATTTTCTTTTGAAGGGAGGAGGAAAAAAAGTTGAAAAATACTTATAAATTTCACAGTTCAGAGGCATAAGCTCATCAAAATACTGTGACGCCATCATAGGACTATAGAATACTTCCCCTCCCTGCCACAGTGTATCATCACATTACTAAAATCCACTTCCAGCAGTCCCTTTTACCGAGTACATTGTGCCCAGGTATCAAGAAAAATGAACAAGCTACACCTTTTGTAGCCATACTAGAGTCCTTGGATATTCTGCGCTAGGTTTTTTTGGTTTGGGGGTTCTTCTCCCAGTCTTTGTTCTCCTTGCTTTTCCACTTTGTTTTCTTTTTAGATTTTCTATGTCTTTATAGATATTTCATTTTGTTCACACATTATTTCTTAACTTTCTCCATATCTTCCTTTAATTCTCTGAGAATCTTTAAGACACTCGTTTTTTTGTTGTTGTTGTTTTTTTTCCAGTAGCTCTTCCCTCAACTATTTTTCAGGAAAGAGTCTATTGATTTATTACTTCCTTTGAAGGGGCCAGACTTTCCTATTTCTTTTTATGCCTTTGATTGTGTTGTTGAAAACTGAACATTTGACTCTAACAATATTGAAATTCTGGAAATCAGATTCTCTTTCTTCACCAGTTATTTGTATGTTTTGTTTAGCGTGTGTGTGTGTGTGTGTGTGTGTGTGTGTGTGTGTGTGTGTGTGTGTGTGTAGCTGTTGTATGAAGTCTTTGTGCCGAACATCTTCCTTAGATATAGGCTTAAGTTCTTCTGAAGTCATTTCTGAGTCTGTGCCTTCACTGGGCATATACAACTGCATACTAAATTTCCCTGTATGTGTCATTCTTTGCAATGTCCTGGTCTTAAATGTCTGAGTCTTTAAAGAGGGAAAGAAATAAAAATGAAGGGGAAAATAGGGCATTGGCTCTTAAATCCCCTGGAAATCATGCTATCCAGAGAGGGAGGGACTTCCAACAATGAGGACAGGCCTGACCACAATGGCCTTTTGTCTGCCCTCTCTGAACATTCCTGGCAATCAGCCATCAGAGCACAGACACCTAACATTTGAAAGACAGGGCTCCTTTTGTCCATTCTGGCCTATAATCTCCACCCCCAAACTGTGCACAGTTTGCTTCAGGAAGATGAACAGTTGCCTGCTGTGGTGCTGAAGGCAGGTTAAGGGAGCTGCTTACTCTATCGAGCTGAAATTGACTGTAGTTAATAACAATCTGCCATTTCCCTTGCACCAACAAGCCTCCAGAAAGCTCCACTTTCAAAATGGTTACTTCAGATAAATTTGGTCTATGTAATTGTCTAAATGTGGAGGCTGATTTTTTTTTTATAGTTTGTCTCTTTGTTGGTATTCTTATTTTGTTTATACATTGTTTCTTGATTATTTTTCCTCCTGTATTTTCTTTTAGTTTTGAGATGGTTATTCTGAATCCTTCGCCAGGTAATTAATAGACATAGTTTTTTCAGAGTTGATTTCTAGAGATTCATTTATTCCTTTTGATTGGTTATAGTTCTCTATATCTTTGCTTTTTGATCTTATATTGAGATTTGGACATTAAAAAAGTCACTATTGCCATTTATGGATTTCTTTGTACAGGTGAAGATCTTCACCAATCAACCAACTAGAGATTTTGGAGAACTCTCAAACCTTCTCTGGGTATATGACATCTCTTCTTTTATCAGTATAATTCTCCAGTTAAAGATGTTTGTCTGGTTTGTTGAGGAATTTCTAATCTCTTGCTCATCCTTGCATCTGTTTACCATACTGCTGTAGGAAGTGGTGTCATTTCCCTGATCCTCAGTTGTCCCCAAATATGGTATTGAGAGTGTACTGTTTTTTTCCATCAGACTCTAAATTTGGTGAGACAGAAGTCATCTGCTTTCTTATTTCCTATTTCCTTGTGGTATTCTAATCCTAGGGTAAGTTTTTACTTCTCTAACACAGCATTTAAGTTTGAATTGGTGTGATATGTATTTATTTATTTTTAATTATGTGTTTATTGATACGTCAATGGTCAGGAGCCAACTGGTCTTACAAGGCTGTTTATCACACCAAATTTCCTCTTGATGTTACTTAAGAAAATAAGTTCTTTGTAATATTTTACATAGAATCATTACATTGATATTTTTTATATTAGTTTACTTTTTATAGCTCTATACATGCAGCTTGATGTTCTTTAATATTTTTATACAAACCCAGACTTCCTCCATAGGAATCAAAGTTTAGAGCTCCTGTATGATAAAATGTTAATATCCATCTACATTCATAGACTTGATATATCAGAAGGGTTACAAAGCCTACATGCAATATTGTAATTCTTGACTGAAATAGAAATGATCTTGAATAGATTTAGAATATAATATACTAATCACTAGTTTCAAAAGACTTTTTGAAAGGGTCAAAGTTAAGGCCAGTTTTAATTGGTCTGTCTGAATCTAGGGCTAAAGTAACCAAAACCAATAACTTGTCTTTGCTAGCTGAGATTATGTAGGCGATTGGAGGAAAGTGAGTGAATGCAAGGTCAAAAGTCCAAGAGACATAGGTTCAAGCCCACTCCCTGTGACTTATCTGTTCAAGGTATCAGTGTGGGGTGTGGATTTTGGTCTTCTGGGCAGTGGTGGTGTGAGGGAAGAGCTGGAACACAGCCACAGAGGGTGCCATATCCAGATCAGGGCCTGCTGATCTCTGCTGTATTTGTTTTTAGGGAGAGCCTTAAAGATATAAAGGACAGTGTTTAGACTGGACACATGCCATATATGGGAGGCTGCTGCTGACTTAGGGTACTTTTTGACTTTTACACATGGTATTGATGTAGCCAGTCTGCAGACTCTTGTCAAATTCACTTGATCGTGGGTAGAGAGAATGGCTACCATCTTGTCAATCTGGGCTGTTTTGGGGTAGGGTCTGGACTAGGCAGTCTTTAGTTAGAGGTCATCATGATGGACAGATGTGGTGATTACAACTGGAATAGGTCAGGAGAGACTCTGTTTTGAAGACATAAAATCCAGACTTTGGAGTCATTAGAACTGTTTCTGAAACTTGATTCCAGTATTCTAATATTTCCCATTTGAGTAACTTACTAATTCTCTGAACTACAGATTTAGTTTTCTCACGGAATAATAAAACCATATTCAATGGGGTGTACAAATAAAAGGTCTCATCCAGTAGAACTTTTTCTGATCATAGAAATATTGTATAATCTGCACTGCTTAAATGATAGACCCTAGCCATGTGTGGTTACTGAACACTTGAAATTTGGCTGGTACAAATATCCTGAATTTTAGTTAATTTAAATAGCCATATGTGACTAATAACCATTGTTTTGGACAGTATAACAATAGATGATAGCTATTACTGGATTACTTAGACTAGAAAATGTTGGGTTTTTTTGGGTTACCTTGACTGATATAGCTTTCCAGTTATTTATTTTTGTGCACGTTATAATCTGTTTAACATGTAAGGAAGTATAGGATAATGCATTTGTCTTGGGAAAAAAAGGAAACAAATGAAAGTTTTTTTTTTTTTAGTTTATTTTTTATTGTAAAAATCATTCTACACATTACAATAATTTCTTCTGTATAGGTTCCCCATTTCTTAGATATATTTCAACACACCCTACCCTCCACCAAATCACCAAGTGTTCTTCCCCTTTGTCTAGTGGGCTCCACTACCATTTGACCCCTCCCCTCCCATTCCCTTTTGGTTACCTCAGTTCTGTTGCAAATGTTTCAAGGCTGGTTGTATTTCATCTGTTCCTTTGTTTTGTCTGTTCACATTTCACCTAGAAGTGAGGCTATCTGGTATCAATCTTTCTTCTTTCGACTTGTTTCGCTTAGCATAATCCCCTCTAGTTCCATTCATGTTGATTCAAATGGCAGGGTTTCATCTCTTCTAAGGGCTGTGTAGTATTCCATTGTATATATGTACCACATCTTCTTTATTCATTCATCTGATGTTGGGCACTTAGGTAATTTCCAGTTCTTAGCTATTGTGAATAGGGCTGCAACAAACATGGGGATACATACATCTCTGTGGGTGGGTGCTTTTGGATCTTTTGGGTAGATGCCCAGAAGTGGAATGACAGGGTCATATGGGATTCTATCTTCAGTTCTTTGAGGAATCTCCAAATTGTTTTCCATAGGGTTTGTACCAATTTGTACTCCCACCAACAGTGCAAAAAATGTTCCCTTTTCTCCAAATCCTTGCCAGCATTTGTTGTTTCCAGACTTTTGGATAATAGCCAGTCTTTCAGGTGTAAGGTGATAGCTCATTGTTGTTTTAATTTACATTTCCCTGATAGCCAGAGAGTAGGAACATAATTTTATGTGCCTCTTGGCCATCTATATCCTCTTCGGAAAAGTGTCTCTGCAATTCCTCCTCCTATTTTTTGATTGGATTGCTTGTTCTTCTGTTGTTGAGTTTTATGAGTTTTTTGTATATTTTAGATACAAAACCTTTGTTGGAAATACCGAATGCAAATATCATCTTCTAGTTGGTAGGTTTCCTTTTGGTTTTGGTGATGTTTTCTTTTGTTGTGAAGAAGCTCCTTAGTTTGATGGAGTCCTAGTTGTTTATTTTTCTTTTTGTTTCCCTTGGTGGTGGAGTTGAGTTCCCAAAGGCTTTTCTATGACTGATGTCATGGAAAGTCTTTCCTATATATTGTCTTCTAAGTGCTTTGTGGTTTCTGGTCTTATGTCCAAGTCTCCAATCCATTTTCAGTTAATTTTTGTCAGTGTTGTTAGAGAGTGATCTAGCTTCATTCTTTTGCATGTGGCTGTCCAGTTTTCCCAACACCATTTGTTGAAGAGACTTACCTTTTTCCATCAAATACCTTTGGTTCTTTGTCATAAATTAACTGACGGTATGTGAGTGGATCATTTTCTGGTGATTCAGTTCTATTCCACTGATCTGTGCCTCTCTTATTATTCCAGTGCCATACTGTTTGATCACTATTGCTTTGCAATGTAGTTTGAAGTCTGAAAGTGCAATCCCTCCAGATTTGTGGGGTTTTTTTTTTCTTCCTAATGATTGGTTTGGCTGTTTGGGGTTTTTTGTTGTTCCATACAAATTTTAAGATTTTTGTCTTCTCTTTCCTGGAAATAAGCTCATGGGATTTTAATGAAGACTGCATTAAACCTATATATTGCTTTGGGGCAAGATGGTCATTTTGATGATATTGATTCTTCCCAACCAGGAGCAGGGGATGTCTTTCCATTTCTTTGTGTCCTAAGCTATTTCTTTTAAGAAGGACTTGTAGTTTTTGTTGTATAGATCTTTTACTTCCTTTATTAGGTATATGCCCAGATATTTCATTCATTTAACTTCTCTTAAATGGTGTGATTTTCATGATTTCATTTTCTTCTAGCATGTTATTTGTATATAAAAATGCAACAGATTTCTGTGCATTGATTTTGTAGCCTGCCACTTTACTGTTTTCATTGATGAGTTCTAAAAGTTTTTTGATACAGTTTTTAGAATTTTCAATATATATAATCATGTTTTCTGCAAATAATGAGAGTTTTAGTTCCTCCTTCCCAATTTTGATTCCTTTTGTTTCCTTTTCTTGTCTAATTGCTCTGGCTAAAATCCCCACTACAATGTTAAATAGCAGTGGTGAGAATGGACAGCCTTGCCTTGTTACTGATTAAAAGGAAATGCTTTCAATTTTTCACCATTGACTGTGATGCTGGTTGTGGGATTTTCATATATTGTCTTTATTATATTGAGTTCAGAAACCTCTCTTCCCATTTTATGGAGGTTTCTTTTCTTTGTATCATAAATGGGTGTTGGATCTTGTCAAAAGCTTTCTCTGCATCTGTTGATATGATCATGTGGTTTTTGTCTTTGCTCTTGTTGATATGATGTATGACATTAATAGATTTATGTATGTTGATCCCTGGGATAAATCCCACTTGGTTGTGATGGATAACCTTTTTGATGCATTGTTGAATTCAGGTTGCTAATATTTTATTGAGAATTTTTTCATCTGTGTTCATTAGAGATATCGGTCTGTAATTTTCTTTCTTGGGGACATATCTGTCAGCTGTTGGTATCAGTGTAATGTTAGCCTTGTAGAAAGTATTTGGGAGAGTTCCCTGTTCTCCAATGTTTTGAAAGAACTTGAGAACAATAGGTATTAATTCTTCTGTGAAGGTTTGCAAAAGTCACTGGAGAAGCCATCTGGTACTGGGCTTTTATTTTTGGGGAGGCCCTTGATTACTTCTTCATTTTCTTTGCTTGTGATTGTTCTGTTCAGGTTTTCCAGTTCTTATGGGCTCAGTCTTGGTAGACTATGCTTTTCTAGAAATCTGTCCATGTCCTCAAGGTTGTCCATTTTGTTGGTGAAGAGCTGTAGTCCCTTATGATGTTTTGAATTTCTGTGGTATTTTTTGTAACTTCTCCCCTTTCATTTATGATTCTAATTATGAGTGTTTTCTTCCTTTTTTTCTTTGTGAGTCTCACCAATGGCTTGTCAATTTTGTTTATTTTTTCAAAGAACCAACTTTTGGTTGATCATCTGGGTTGTCTTTCTGTTTTCTATTTTGTTTATTTCTGCTTGAATTTCGATTATTTCCTTTTTCTGATGATTTTTGGCTTTAATTGTTCTTCTTTCTCTAGTTGTTCTAAATGTAGAGTTAAGTTGTTTATATGTGATTTTTTTCTTGTTTCTTGAGATAGGCCTGGATTGCGATGAACTTTCCCCTTAGTACTGCTTCTGCTGCATCCCATAGATTTTGGTAGCTTGTGTCCTCATTCTTATTTATCTCTAAGTATTTTTTAAGTTCCTCTTTGATTTCCTCTTCTACCCAAGAGTCCTTCAGGAGAGTATTGTTGAGTTTCCATTTAGTTTGGGGTCTCCCAGCTTTCTTTTTGTGGTTGATTTCCAGTTTTAGGTCATTGTGGTCAAAGAAGATGCTTAGTATGACTTCAATCATTGTGAATTTGTTGAGAGATGTTTTGTGTCCCAGCATATGATCTACCCTTGAGAATGTTCCATGTATGCTTGAGAAGAAAGTGAAATCTATGGTCATGGGGGAAGTGATCAGTATTTGTGTATTAGACCTATCTGTTCCAGATGATCATTTAAAATGCCTGTTTCTCTGTTCATTTTTTGCCTGGTTGATCTGTTCATTGTTGTAAGTGGGGTGTTGCTGTCAATGTCTTTCTTCAGGTCTAATAATACTTGCTTGATATGTTTTGGTGCTCCTTCATTTGGTGCATATATGTTAATAAGTGTTATGTCTTCCTGCTGGATTGATCCTTTAATAATTATATAGTGTCCATCTATGTCTTTTATTATGCTTTTTAGATGGAAGTCTGTTTTATCTGATATGAGTATAGTTATTCTTGCTCTTTTGTGTTTGCCATTCTACTGTAGGATTGTCTTCTGGCCATTGACTTTCAGCCTTTGTTTTTCTTTTGGAAGAAATGGGTTTCCTGAATGCAGTTGAAGGTTGGGTTTTGCTTTTAATCCATTCGGCCACTCTGCATCATTTGGTGAGTTCAGTCCATCAACATTTAGGGTGATTATTGATATATAGATGCTTAGTGTCATTTTATAATTTGTCTTTTGTATGTTGCTCCAGATAATGACTTTGTTCTTGTTCTCTTTTTAAGTTGGATGGATGCATTTATGTTTTGACTGATTTTGTCTTTTGTTTTTTTCTTCACTTTCTCCCTGGAATGTATTTTGAGGCTACCCTGAAGTTAGCATTCACAGTTCTGTTTACTACCTAATTTTATTCGAAAGCATATTAGTCTTCCACCCATTCTAACTATCCACATTTTTGTTGTCTTCTCTTCCTCCCCACTTTCAATATTTGCTGTCTTACTTTTTTCTGTGTGGTTTCTTTACACTTTATAGAACATCCTTTAATATTTTTGGTAAAGCTAGTATTGTGTTGATGAGCTCCTTTAACTTTTGGTTATCCAAAAAAGATTCAGTTCTGAATGATAATCTTGCTGGATATAGTATCCTAGGTTGAAAATCCTTTTCTTTTAGCACTTTGAACATATTATGCCAGTCTCTTCTGGCATGTAGAGTTTCATGAGAAGTCTGCTGGCAATCTTATGGTGGTTCCTCTGTAAGTGACACATTTTTCTCCGACTGCTTTTAATATTCTTTCTTTATCTTGTATTTTTGACATTTTGATGATGACGTGTCTAAGTGTATATCTGTTTGGGTTTATTTTATTAGGAACTCTTTGAGCTTCCTGGGTATGAAGGTTTGTTTCACTCTTCAAACTGGGGAAGTTCTCATCTATTATTTCTTCAAATATTTTTTCTGCCCCCTTTTCTCTCTTACTCTGGGACCCCTATGATGAGAATGTTGTTCCTTTTGATGTTATCCCTGTGGTCTCAAATGCTGTCTTCAATTATTTAAATTTTTAAAAATCTCTTTTTGGTTTGCTTGATTGAGTTTTTCTGTCCTATCTTCCAGACCACTGATTCTATTGGAAGCTTCATCCAACTTACTGTTGAGACCCTCTATTGAGTTCTTTAATTCAACCATCATATCTCTTACCCGTTTGAAGGCTTGTTTTAGTTATTCTCTTTGCTTCCTGTAATTCTTGTTTACTGCCCTACTGATTTCTGGATTCCCATGAGTATGTTAATCACTGTTAACCTAAATTCCTCTTCTGGTAATTTGCATGCATCTGCTATATTCAGACTTTGCCC
Source organism: Solenodon paradoxus (assembly GCA_004363575.1). NCBI lineage: Eukaryota > Metazoa > Chordata > Mammalia > Eulipotyphla > Solenodontidae > Solenodon > Solenodon paradoxus. The sequence goes on along the minus strand of RJWH01000718.1, from coordinate 578,101 downwards.
TGGGTTTTTTTTTTTAATTGGATCCATCATTTCACGAATATTTCTCTGTGCCTTTGCTCTACTCAGCATTCTGTTTCTATTTCTGAGGGTTTGTTATCCCCGGCATTACGGTAGGTTGACTTGCCCAGGATTGGCAATCAGGCGGCAGTGTCGCCTCTACCCACAAGGTGTCACTAACGGGTAGCGTTTAGGTTTGATCTCCGGTGAAACTGCCTTCTCTCTGTAATCCTGGGGTCAGGATATCTGGTGTGCCAGGCAGGCAGTAGGCTGAATTTCTGCTTGGTGGACCCCAAGTTCTGGCCTGAAATGGTTGTGTGAGGGGTTGGAGCTGGGAATTTCTTTGACTGATTTCCAGTTGTGGCTGCACCCAATGCAATTTCACTACGTGGGTTGAAGCTTAGCTCCCGTTGGGCTGGCTCTCCTTTCAACGGCTCCCAAGTTGGCCCTCCTTGGCTCCATGTCTCAGCCCCACTGGGCCCACCTCTTGCTGCAGCCACAACTCATCTCACAACTCATCCCTAGCCTCCTCTCTCCCGCATGTACTGAGACTTCCAAGCTCTATCCCAAATCCAAATCTGTGGTTTACCAGAGAGCCCCGCTGCCCTCACCCACTGTTAGTCATGAGCCCATCCGTCTCCAACTGAAATGCTAGTGTTTCTTGGTGTTTGTCTCAGGAGAAAAGGTGATTTTTTTCTTGTCGTTGTTGTCTGTGGGGAATGACCCGAAAGTGCTTCCTATTGAGTCCCCATCCGGAAGTCAATCCATATAAAAGTTTAAATAATCACATGAGACAATGTAGCTATCATGCAAGTGGAATAGTATATCTTAATCTTGATCAGATTAAGAATTAAACCAAGAATAGAGGACTTCAGAAGTGCAAATGATGTCTTCAAGTTGTAGTATTTGTAGAAGGAATGGGATGGCTTGTGCTGGTTACTGAAGTGTGCTGTAAGTTTTGGATAGGTAGAAAGAAAAGAAAGGAGATTTTTTTCAGTGGAAGCATGATGAAAATAAAACTTGTAGTGTCGAAACCAGCAAGATGTGTTCACGGCTGATTAGGATAACTTGCAGAAGAATGAGGGTTATTTGGAAGATAAAACCGAACTGGAAAGATGGTTTGGAACACGAGATCAACCACACTGTGTGGTAAGTTTATGCCTGAAGAACTTGGGGTTTATGTTTCAGGCAATGAAAACTCAGAATCTTTGAATAAATTTTGAGCTAAAGGGAAATACAGTCAGAGTCTTGTAGGAAAACTAATGTGGCAAATGTGTGATGAACAGAGAAATAAGTTAGGAAGCTTACACTAGTGTAGGAAAGAGGAAAATGGTTTCTGTGCCAGATAAGTGGTTATAGAAATGGGACTCCCTTTTTAAGTAGCTGAGTAGTATTCCATTGTGTATATATGCCACATCTATGTCCATTCACCCATCTATGACTTGTATTACAGTAAGAACACAGGTTGTTGCTATTTCTTGGCTATTAGGAATAATGCTGCAATGAGTATACTGGTATAACTATCTTTTCAAATTAGTGTTTTTGTATTCTTTGGATAAATACCCAGAAGTGGAAATGCTGGATCATATGGTAGAACTATTTTAAAAATAATGAATTAGTAGCAAGCAGATTAACTGGGACTAGTGGGTGGCAAGGAGGTGATTGCTGAGCTGAGACTATAGATGGCCCTATTTTTTAATTTTTTGAGGAACTTCCATCTTATTTCCTATAATTGCACCAATTTACATTCCTGCCAATGATTTCAAACCACATCCTCGCCAACATTTATTGTTTTTTTATCATAGCCATTTTAGAAATTATTAGGTGAAATCTCATTGTGGTTTCAATTTGCATTTCCCTAATGATAAGTGATGAATGTGCCTGTTGGCCGTTTGTTTATCTTCCTTGGTGAAATGTCTATTGAGATTCTCAGTCCATTTTTTATTATTTTTAATTTTTATTTATTCGTACATTTCAATTACTGCCGCTACTTTCTGCTGAAACCCTAAGAATGGATTTCTTTAATTTTTTGAAGGCACATTGCATTATAACATTAAATAAGTTTAAGGTATACATCATAGTAAATCAGCATCTGTTTATAATACATTAAATTCAAAAGATGAAATCTTGCCACTTGAAAATATGGATAGACCTTTTGGGAAAATGATTAAGCTAAGTGAAATAAGCCAAAAGAAAAGACAAATGTCATATGATTTTACTTATGTGGAAGACAGACAAAACAAATGAACAAATAAAACTAAATTAAAACAAACCCTCAGAGTCTGACAACAGAATGATGGTGACTAGACGAGAAAGGGGATAGGACTGGGGTGGAACAGGTAAAGGGGTCCATTGGATGGTGGTGGTTGGAAACTAGACTTTTGTTGGTGTGTATGGTGTGGCATATACAGTTGTCAAGGTGTGACGCAGTAGCCCTGAAACTCATACAGTGCTGTAAACCTATGCTACTGCAATAAAAGAAAAATGTGAAATCATAAGAATCGAAAATAAAATCATATTTGAATAATTTTTCCCTAATCCGAAACATAGGGACACTTAAAAATGTTTTGACTTTTGTGGGAGGAGTAATTTTAGTTAAAAATTTACTAATCTGACACAATGCAGACTATTGATCAGACACTTGATGGAGATCTTTTCTTTGGTAGTTTTGCTTCCATAATTCATGTTTTTCTATACAATAAGAGTATTTTTATAGAAAAAAAAGAAATGAGACTTCATGAAAAAGAAACTGATGGATTAGAATCTGATTATGTAGGTACTGAAGGGAGTTGAGTCAAGATCTGATCCCAGGACTGAATTGTAACACTTTGCCACGGGGGAGGAAGAGTGAGTCCAGTTAGATGTAGGCTGGGGGGACCAATGGGGTTGTATTACAGTAAGAACCTTGATGTGAACTGGAAGGTTTTGTGGGGGAAACAGAGTCATTCAATGATTACTTTGCTACCAGTAAATTGTTGAGAGAAATAGTCATTATTTACACATTTTAGTGCTGTATTTAAAAATTAGCTTGAACCAACACTTAATCTGAAAACTTTAGTGTTGTATTCTTATGTGAGGAATGAAGCTTTTGAATATGTTAATAAGCACACAATCTATATAAAACTGAAGTATAACTGGCAATGATGCCAGAATTTTAACCAGTAATGCATTACTCCTCCCTTCACTCTGCTATCTTGTTCCCACTTCCTCCTGGGCCCCCAACCTCTGCCAACTCCATTATTTCTTTAGAACAGACAAACACAATAAACACAATAAACACCTCTTCTGAGAACCTGAATACAATGTCATGTAGTCTGGACATTAACCTTTTATTTATTATCACCCAATAAGTAGGATAATAAACTAAGACACACTTGGTTCTTTTCTTCCTCATTAGATTTGGAAGTCGAACGTTAGGTTGGTATCAGCCATCTTCTTCTTGTAGTCTTCATCAAAGATTTCGTTCTGAGCCACAGTGAAGTGATTCTTCCAGTCTCCAACTGCCCCTGAAACAGTCATGTGGGAGAGTCAATAGGCTGTTGGAGGAATTTGTATTTCTCTTTTCTCTTTTTTCTGTGTGATGATTTCTGCTCTACCTTCCCGAAGGGACATTTACTGGACAAAACGATCTCTTGCCAGCTTATCACGTTCTTATCCTGAAGCAAAGAAGACTTTCTTGTAAACCTTAGACAGGGTTAGCCTGTTACTCAGGAAGCCACTAGTGGGGAAAATGAGGCCACTACACAAAAATAGCAGACCTGAAGACTTTCTTGTCTTTTTTCTCCTCTTGGCTGTACGTCAGAGCATGGCTGATGCCTATTGCCTGTAGTTTCTCTGCAGTAGGCAGATCAGGAAAAGCTTGTTTCTGGGAGGCCTCAAGAAGGGTACAGTTTTGAGGATTAAAACAAAAACAAAACCAAAAAAAACTAAGAGAGAAGATGCTACAAATTTTCCAGTCGTAATCCCTTCTTTTTTTTTTTTTCCCCCAGATTATTTTTATTCCATAATGCTTACTATTGTCTAGCATTCTGTGGATTTTTGCTTGTTTCTCTTATGGCTAGAATATAATTTTCATTAGGGAAGGAATTTTTGTGTTTGTTCTCTTCTCTGAACATTATCTAGAATAGCGCCTGGTAAAAAGTAACCCTCAGTCATTATTTTTGAATGAATAAATCTAATAGCATAGCACCTTCTATAAATGGGTTCTTTGTTCCATGTGATTTAATTCTGTGTATTTTCACTTTGTCAGCCAGAACCCTGAAGGGAACATAGTGATAAGCATTTGTATTTACCACCAAACTTCACTCTCCAATTGTGACTAGTCATAGTTTTCATCTGTGATTTCTTAAATCCTTCTTTTCCAGAATCATTTATTATAGATGTTATTTTTCTTAGTCATAGAAAAGAAAACTCTTCCAAAGCTTATAAAGATTGGCTAATTCTTTTAAGATTTTGACCAAAAGAAAATATAAAAACCTTTTCTCATGAATGGAGAAACAGTGTGGTTCATGATTTCAGTCGGAATGGATGAGTAGTTTGCCATTGGATTCTGCTTCATAACATCAAAGGAAGTATGATAGACAATTTTATCTAGAACTTTATCATCTAGATTTTTTCCAATAAATTCTGCCAGCTTTCGAATTTCATCCTTTGGGTTCTAGGATCAGAATCAAAAGAAAAGTGAAGATTTGTTAAAGAATTTATTGGTTTAAAAAGAATTTTGACATGAATTAATGACAATAATCAGTAACATGTCATTTGTTAAAATAAAAAAAAACTTTTGTTTTGATCTAACTTGGAAGCATCCACTGGGTAGTGTTAGTGAAACATCCATCACAAAATGACATGCAGCATGTGGAAAATGCTTCATTAAAGGGTTTTGGTCAGCTAGATATAGACATAGACAAAGGACACAACTGCCAAGTGTAGGGGCAGACGATTTAACAGCTGACAACAAGGTGGCTCCCTCTCCTGTTTCTGACATTGCTGGGGTGGCAGTAATGTGGTAGCAGGAAGAGGGGAGACTTTTTCATCCACGAGGCACCCAAGGCTAGTAACTCTAGTGTCTAGCATGTACAGTTGTTTTGGTATCTTAGGGCTGCTCATTTATCTTCTATTTTAAAACAAGCTTCTGCTTTAAAAACTTAGATGTGAAAAAACGCTTAATTTACCTGGTTTCACACAGACTAGGACTCAGCAAGAATTCTGAGAACTCTGAGTTTTGTTTAATTACAGTATGGAGACTTTCCATAACATGATCACAGAAATATTTAAAAGGGTTTTAGGGACTCTGTGGTTAGATTCCCCTTTTCTTTCTGACATTCTAATACACTAGGATCTACCCCAACAAAAGGATACGATTCCCAGGAACATATCCTCTTTGACATGCTTTGCATGTGGTGGGAAGCATCACCTGTGTGCAGTCTTCTTATTCTGAGTTTAATAGCGCCTTTTCTTCTATGGCCCCTCAGTTTGTCAGAACTGCTCATAAAAGATCAAACTGTTTCCTCGTAACATACAACTTTCTGCCATAATATTTTTTAATTTGGTATATCTGAAATTCTGAGACTTGACAAGTCTCTGAACGAAAATAGTGCATATATATATATATATATATATAAAACGTTTATTCCCTCGGGACATGGACAATGAGAATCTTCTCTTGTATTACTGTCATTTAGTTTTTTTTTTGCATCCCTCTGTAATAGCTCAACAATTTTTAACAAGTCAATACAAAGGAGAGAGTTACAGGCTGATAACTGTGCAGGTTGTTATCAGAGTTCTTTTTATCATGACTGAGAATCCTGCATGTGTAATAACTTATCTGTTTAAAAAAGCCTATACAGAGAAATGTAAAATGAAGAACCACCCCCAAAAGCTAATTGATACAGAGGATAGACTGGTTGTTGTTAAGAGGCGGGCTGTTCTACGAAATGGGTGAAGTTGGTCAAAAGTTACAAACTTTCAGTTATAAAGTAAGTCCTAGAAATATAATTTACAGCTTGGTGACCACAGTTAATAACACTGCATTGTACATTTGAAAGTTTTTAAAAGAGTAGATTTTAAAACTTATCACAAGAAAAACATATTGAACTATGAGATGCACCCTTGTGGCTCAAATGGCTAAGCTGCAGGCCATGTAAAGCCCAAGGACGTGGGTTCCAGACCCACTAAGGGGTAGAGGAGTTGAACTATGTGTGGCGATAACTAGAACAAGTGAGGTGATCATTTCACGATATATACAAATATTAAATCATCATGCTATACATTTGAAACATAGCAGGAAAACATAAAAAACAATGATTCTGTATTTTTCACTCAGATATTTTATAGGAATAACTGGTAAGGCCCAGCACTGATTGACTCTAAGAGAAATTCACCAAAAGCATCTAAATCTATGTGCACATAAGTCTCAAGGGGATCTTGTCAAACTGTACATTCTGACTTAGCAGGCCTCTGAGAGTCCATGCAGCTAGTCTGTGACGTCCCTTTGGAGTACCAAGTCTTTCAGTGATAACCTCAAGAACAGAGACTATAATTATTCATGGTTTTGCTATATTTGGTAGAGATACACTAAGTACTGAGTATATTATCATTTATAATAAACTCCTAGGAATAAAATTTCTTTAATTCACTAACAGATCTGGAGTAATATATAAATACACACACACATATATTGTCTCCTTTTTGCATTTAAGGAAACTAAGTAAGTCTCTGAGATGTTACTTATTTCACCAACTATAATTGCCAGTAGGCAATAAAGCCAGGACTTAAATTCAAGAATTTTGACTAATCATTAGTATTTTCCATTATCTCGCAATTTTGTCAAGTGTTTCTTGAATCCACGATGTTCCTCAGTACTTGTGAAAAAAGCCAAAAAATGCTAGAAAAGGTTTTCCTTTCTAAATGGAATTTAAAAAGACATGAAAGGGGGGAAAAAGGTACAACTGTATTTTGACATTACCAGTATGTAAGAAAAAAGTGTGCCATTCCCTAGAGCTCCAGGAATCTGCAGGTGAGACTATGTGATATGTAAACTCATGATATTCCCTGTACATTTGGAGGTGTGGACAGCTGTAGCCAATGACATACAGCAGTTTTCATTCTCTGTTTCAACCTGGGGTTCACAGATTATGGCTTAAATGTTTTATGGTCAAATGGGAACATAGGAGAAGGCACTGCCCCTCACCTTCTTCATCTCCTCATAGAAGATGTAGAGAATGCGGTGTTGATCTTTGGCTTTCCACCATCCTTTCACATGGTCATGCCAAGAGCCCCAGCACACTGCAGGAAGGGACAAAAAACAAGGCCATGAAGCCCCACCAGCAAAAGTTCCCCTGAAAGGTGAGTTCCCACAGGGGGGAGAATGCCACATGGATGGCTCCTCCACATTAAAGAAGAGAGCGCCCCGGTTGTTCTAAGTAAATAATTTTCTGCCTATTTCAGAGTGTTTGAGAATTTTGAGAAAGGAAGAAAACAAAGCTACATTCTCTCACCTTTCCCAGTCAGGAAACTCTCAAAATAATCTTCCCAGGTTCCTGGATCAGGAAGTGCTTTATTCATCCTGTGGAAGTGGTAATAAGACACCATGTTGTCCTTGGGATTTCTTGCTACATAGATTATCTGGAGGCGGGAGGAGGGGAAGAAGCAAAAACGGGTTTAGACCTACATTTAGTTATTGCCCAGACAAATAATTGCAGGGTGAGAGCATTCCACACAGATTAATTTTCTGATACTGCATTCTTGTGACCTTGGCTTTTGTGAGAAATGAAAAGAATTGAAAAGAATTGATACCAATTTGAATATTGACTATTTTGAAGAGGTGAACCCTTTATTTTCTTTAAAAACAAGTGCTTTCAGAGGAAACTGATTGAAGGTCACCCCAAGGTTATTCTAAGGAGTGCAGCTCTGAATTCCTTATGTTTTTTACCTTACAGTTTTTCTCTAGGAAGGATGGAGGCAGCAACTGAATGGGAAGATGTGTTTTCAGGGTTCGTGGTGAGGGCATTTCATTAGCTTTTTCAAAACCTGTAAAAAATTGATGGATTTTTGATCACTTTTTACTCTTTTTCTCTATTTACTTCAAAATCTTGCTGTTTCTGTTATTACTACTTAGGAACAATTTAAGGCAGTGTAAGAGCACTGTAACTGTCTAGATCTGATCTGAGAGAATATATTTTTCTATGAATGAAATTTTTGGTTAGAACAATTTTAAATCACAACAATGAACCAATTAAATAGGAACCTAAAATATTCAAATTGTTCCACCACAAATTTATCTTTCTTCGGTTCATCCTTGTGGAGCAAAATTAATTTCCAATCGGAGAATCAAAACTTAACTTTTTCTTGTATACATAGAAACTCCAATAAAAAATGCTTGGCATTAGAACAATAGCCAGACATAGTTAAAAAAGGACAAAGTCACAAAATCCATCAACAATTGTGTGACTAGATTTCTCCCTCCAAAGTGGTCGCATCAGTTCTTTTGCCCTTTCTTTGATTTTGTTTCTCAGCTTGCATACCTTGGATTTTGAGAGGGCTATTTGATAGGAAAAAATCTTAAGGACTGTAGCCAAGTGAGGCTGTCCATACTCACCACATCCCATGGATGGAATTATAAATTCGATGAAAGGAATTCGCACGTGAGTAGGTGCTCGTTGACTTTTGTTAACATCCCCTTCATTCTGTATTAAATCCACTATCTCCTGAGTCCATGTTGTTCCTTATTCCACATGTAAGATGAAGACACATAGACATTTAGTATACTAAATTCCTTAAAATATTACCAAAACACTCGTTAGAACACCTGTGTACATTTAAAAAATAGATTTATCATGGAATTCAGAAAACATTATTATTTATGTCTCATGTTATCATGATATGAATTTTTATATAAAGAATCCTATGTGGAGCAGAGCTTAGAGTGATAAATATACACTTCGTTGCTGGGGTCTTAGCCACTGTTTTGGATTTCTAGCCTTTTACTTTTAGCTGCATTGTTCTTTAAAGTCAGAATGAGAGTGCTTCTTCACCAGATTGACATCTGGAAAGCAACCAATATGTGGTTTTCAAATCCTGTTTCCCAAGCATGTATCATGGGCTGCCACGAAGGAGGTACTTAAATATATGTTGGCTGAATGAATGATTAGTACTTGACCACTGGTGGATCATTAGTTGATCATTAGTATCCATGGTCACCCTTTTATCTATCTCAGGGACTAAAAGGCTAAAAGAGTATATTCCCTAAACTCCTTTGCTCCGAGTCTGAATGTTGTTTAGATTCTGCCTGTGTACTGCATTAGCCTTTGATTTGGAGGGCAGAGGTCATCCTTTCCTAGGTAGTGGTATCTGCTGGTGGCTCTAACAGATAGAAATTTTGCTGAAGCCATTCCACATTCTGTTGCCCAGTACCTTGAACCCCAGAAACTGTATGCCCTTTGTCACTGGAAGAAGTGACACTGTCTCTCAGCTTTAGTTGGTTTCTATTTCCTGCCTGACTCTGACTGATAACAGTGTCTACCAACTGGGTCTTCATCATGAAGACCCTTTGCACCAGATGTTCTTACAAAATCCATACTGGGAGGGTGGGAGGGTACTGGATGATTTTAGGATGGCTATCTGAATCCTGGATCTGGACTTGTCTTTTCTACATTCTCTGATGTTAATTCTCATTATAGGCTCCCTTTCTCATACTCTCTGAATTCAAAGCTTTTTAGTTTTGCAATGAAGGCATAGGTTATGAAACAACCACACAAACTACATTTTATATCCTGATGATTTGTTCTCTAATATTTTTCTGGCACCAGCTCTTTCATTGCAGGATAAAGGACTAATCTTTAGCAATCTATTCAAAGAATGTTGGAGCTGTTTGTGTTGCCTTTATGTGTTTAAATTTATAGCCATTGTTTAACAGTGGGGCAGGTTCAAGAGCTGCTGGAAGTTCAGTGGTGAGTGCAATGGCATCCCAATTCATTCTTCAGAGGTCAATGATCCGACTATATTTTTCTGGCCTAATTCACAGAGTATTGATTATTACTTAAAAAATTTTAGACATAAATCATATCATCTTTGTCATCTATACTTGCTTCTTCTTGCTAATAAAGATGGCCTTTATTAATGTAAAAGGTTTTAGTAATGATTAACTATATTAACTGGCAGGCATTTTATTTTTTGAGTGTGCTTTTGGATTTTTCAAGCCCCACTTACCCTGACCAATGATAACTCTAAATGAACCAAATGTGAATGCTCACATCTGACAGGAAGAGAAAAGATTAATTATTAAACATTGTACTGAGATGAAGAATTAAATTAAGGTAGAGATGTGATCCTTATCAGTGGTTACTTTTAGAAATTCATGTTTAGAAAAATTTAATCCTGAACAGACTCCCAATAAGTAAGATTGGAAAAAATCAGGACCAATATGAAACTGATGGACAAATAAGAGTCTAAGGCCTCCATCTGCCTGCAGAGTCTTTTATTGGGATCTTTAAAAATAACGATACAAGAGGGTTTCAAACACATATTTTTTGGGAGTGTGTGTGTGTATGGAAGACAAATTATTGACAGGTAACTTTATTTTGCATATAAAATGCATATACAATTTGAGTGTGAATTGACTACTGTATGTTTAGTATACATTCTTACATATATATGCATATTAATATACAAATATCTGTAAGAACTATTTCTCCCTACTCACCTCAACATTACTTTTTTTAAAGGTAAGGTGCAGTCAGGGAAGAAAGTAAGTAGTCAGGCAGGAAGAGAGAGGAGGAAGAAACACTTTACTTATTTTATTTATTTGTTCATCTTGGTTGTTCCCCTGGCCCTGAGTCTTGAACCCTAGTCTTTTGGATGTATGTGGGGACCACACCTCAATGGTCTTATCCATTAGGTCACCAGGCTGTGCCTCACCTCAACATTTTTATGCTGCAGTAGCTCGAGTTAGTGTTACTTCTAGAGACAGCTTTGTTAAACCCATAATTCAAACAAGTGGCCTGACACTATGCTACCAGGGAAGGTAGAAACCAAGAGTAGCTCTCTGATACTGAGCTGAGAGACTTTCCAGGGCTTCTGAGGCTGCGAAAGCGCCCCTAGTTTTCCCCAAATCAGCCTGGGAACCCTCCTTCTAGCTCACACCCGCATAGAAGCTTGATGCAAGATAGGCACTAAGAGCCTGCACGGGAAACAAAATTGACAAGTCTAATCCTGACTGATTAACTCTTTCCTGGGGAAGCAAAAAGAAAACAAAAATGTGCATCACAGGAAGAATTACATTTTGAAATATGTTGGTCATTTAATATTTTTTGGCGTAGTTTCAGTTTCATAAGTGATTGGGCTTAGCCTTAGTAACTGTCTAGTAAAGTTTCCCACTCAAATCTTGATCACTTTATTTCATTATTAATGCATCCCTTCCACTTGTCTGTCTTCACGGTCCCTCTCTCCTTTTGCTTACCTGCTTTAGGATAAGTAGAAATAAGCAGATCGTCAGGCCTGGCTTGGAAGTTCCAAATCTGATCCCAGCTGTCACAGGTTGGTGTGGGCTGAAGAATTCCTTTCACGTAGTCAACAGTTATACGCTCTGTTCCATCAAATTTAGAATCCTCCATTTTGTTCAAGGCCATTAGTGTCAAAAATCAGGGTGCTGTTGCAGATGAAATGTTACCTTTCCGTGAGCAAAAAACTACATTTTAGGGAACCTTCACACAGTGCGAAACTGAGTGAAGGCTTTCCAGGCACAGCCCAGTAAAGTTTAGGAGAGAACAAGGACTGTGGCTTGCTTCCAGGGAACTAGGAACTGTTGCTTAAGACTTTGTAAACAGGCGTTGTCCTAATGAGCGGCAGCCCTCCGCCCACGGGCTGCCTGTTGGGTTAACTGTTCAGTCCACTCTTCCATGTCAGTTTAACAAGAGTTAACGCCACATTGCTTTTATTTCTCATCTTTGTGTTCAAAAATAATTCACAGATATTTTCATTAATTGCTTCTTTTGGAATTTTTAAGCTAATTCAAAATTTGCAGGGAATTTATCCATGGGATTACAGATTGTACTGTAGAATAACTTCACCCAAAAGCCAGAAGGGAAATTCCTTTGGACTGTTAATAGTGAGGTCCTAGATCTAAACTGCCCAGCATAAATATGTGACAGGGCCAACTTTACTCATTTTTCTTTTTTTTAAAGGAAAAGTACAGGCAGGAATGAAGGCAAGCAGAAGCAGGCAGGCAGGAAGAGAAGAGGAAGAAGCAATCTCTGGACTTTTTAAATTGTTCATTTTGGTTGTTCCCACTGACCCTGGGACCCAAAAGCGGGTCCTTGGGATATATGTGGACTATGTCCAACCACTACTCTACCAGGGTGTGTAGCTTTATTAACTTTCAAGAGGAAAATAAACAGTGCTCAATGAGAGAATATCCCTTTTAAAGATATTCAGTAATCGGTATAAACAGGGTCTTTTCCACGTATGTGTCTCATTTAAAGCAAAATGGATGCACAGAAATGGAGTTATATAAGATGGTAACCACCAAGCTTACTTCCCAAGCTCATGCCAGAGTCCCCTGGAAGCCTTGTTCTCCTGAAAGTCCTGGTATTTAATTACGCTACTTGCTCTTTTCCTGGGAGTGTTCCTGCCTCTCAGCTGAATTCTTTTTCTTTTGATATGAAATATAACTTTATTATTTATTTGATTATTTTTACTAAAGGAACATTGCATCATGCCATCATATAGGTTTAAGATGTGCACCACTGTAAATCAACATCTGCATGTAATACATTAAGTTCACCACCACCATTCCAGTTCTTCCTTCACCATATAATTGACCCCCTTTACCCAGTTTCCCTTCCCCCTCCCCAGCCCTCTTTGTATCCACTGATTTGCTTTTCTTGATTCAAAGTCTGTTTTTGTTTGATTTATTTCATTTGTTTGGTTTCTCCATATGAACCCCATGTTTATTGCAGCATTCTTTAAAATGGCCAACTAGAAACAACCTCAGTGCCCATCCGCCCACAGATGAATGGATAAAGAAGATATCCTTTGTTTACACAATGTAATCTGACTGAGCTCTTTTTTAATCTTTGTTTAATTACAAACTATTCTTTGCTGACCTTCTCTAAACAATGCCAGGTGCCTTTTTGCTTTTAACTGCTGCTTATTATAGGTTACTCACCTAGTTTTCCTGTCTCTTCTTGTGATATAATAAAGAATATATTATTATTATGGTCTTTCTATCTGGCTCCTGAGACAGAGTTTCAAAAACCTGAAGAAATTCCTGATTGACTGTAGTGTCTTTTTTTTTTTTTATCCCTTTCTACCATACCTGAGTTTATGCCAATGAGGTCACTCCAGTGGGCCCTCAGATAATTTCATGGAGGGGCTGGCCATGCCAGGATGATCAAGCACATGGCAAAGAGTTTTAATTTTCAATCCCATCCCTCTAACTAGTGAGAGAAGAGGGGCTAGAGACTAAGTCAATCAGGGCCAATGACATGATTAGACCCTGCAACCAACTCTGGGAAGCTTTCTGATTGGAGAACACCTCGACGTCCTGGGAAGGTGACATGCCCAGATCCCATGAGGAGAGGGCATGGAAGCTCGGTGTTCCTTGTCTTCTAAGACCTGGCCCTATGCAACCTGTTTAGCTGTCCTGCTATGCATCCTTTATGATAAAACTGTACTTGTAAGTACAGTGCTTTTAGTGAGTTCTGTGTGTCATCTAGGGAATTATCGAATCTAAGGGGGTTATGGGAACTGCAAATTAATAGCTGGTTGATGAAAAGTGCAGATAGTCCCTAAGATTTATGACGGGCATCTGAAATGGGGTTATTCTTGTGAAAGACTTTGCCCTTAATTTGTGGGATTTGCACTAAGTCCAGGTGGTTAGTGTCAGAATTGAGTTGAATGGTAGGACAACAAGCTGGTGCCAGCTAACTGTGGGAACACCTCTCTTGCCTTGGGCAGCCCTATGACTTCCTTGGAATCCATTCTGTTTCTGGCAGTCAGGAATTTTAACTTCTTGCTTAAATCCTTTCCCACCCAAGCCTCTAAAACTTTCCATGAGGGCCTTAGCATAGAGGCCGTTCTCCGTACCTCAGTCTATGCCACACTTACTCTTCATGGGGCCACAGCCATGAGAAGCTGTTGTCGCGTTCTGGCAGGCCCTAGCTGCCTTCTCCTGGTGCCCTCTTTGACTTCTGCTTGTCTAGTTGTGTTTGGTCTTGACTTTCTTCAAGTCTTTGCTGTCTTCTTTAAATGTCCAATTTCTGGAGAGGCCTTTCCTGAATGCCAGTGTCACCTGAAGTAGGTCCCTCCTGTTTTCTTGCTTATGGCACCCACCTTTTCTTAGAGCAGCTATGAAAACTGAATTTTTGCTTGTTTACTTGTTAATACTTCCTCTTCCTCACTGATATCTAGGGCAAGTGAAACTGGACTGGACTGTCTTGTTTTCTCACTGTGCATTGGCTTTATGCCAAGCGCTTAGCATTCTCCTGTTTCTTGAGAGAAAGAAGAGTAAAAGTAAATGGAAACTCGTGGAAGTGATTCGCTGTGGGGATTAGGTGAAGCTGTGACTGTGGTGTGGTCATCTGCAGACAGAATTCAGACCAGATGCTGTTTGAATCCTGTGCCCATGCTCAGTATCTCTGAGCTCTTGATACATTATTGAACCTCTCTGTCCGTGCGCTTCAGCCTGAACTCGTGTCATATGATTGTAATAACATCTACCTCATAAATGCTGCTGTGGGGAATGAAATTGTGTGTTGAGTGCCCAGCAACAGGAAAATATTCAATAAATTTTAGTTATTATTAATAATAATAACTATCAAATGGCATTTCTCTGTGGTCCATATTCTGGATTCGAGCTCATAAATGAGAAATACCTTGACTTGGGTTTCCCTAGTCTTCTCCTTACCTGCTGACTATAGAGGGATGATGGATACTTGGGACAGGACTGCCACCTGGGTTTCTTAGCATGCATCTGCATTGAAAAAGACTTTTAAAGTGATCTACATGGTTACTTCATCTTACTATACTCTTTACAGCCCTGCTTGCCAAGAGAGTGGAGTGGGGAAGTTCAGCAGCATCTTCGCAGTTCTGTTCAGCACACTGTGTGCAGGAGACGAGGGCTAGGTGCTGTGTGTGTGTGTGTGTGTGTGTGTGTGTGTGTGTGTGTGTGTGTGTGTATAAGAGGGGCAGGAAGTGGAGAGTATGCTCCCCACTCCAAAGAGGGTGGGCAGGTTGGCGCTGAAAACAGACTTAGGAAGAGTAGAAAATTTTCTAATAATTTGAAAACCTATTGTGTACTCTTTGGATGTCTTACTTGCAAACTAGTAGTTTGCTCAGACCCCAGCTGTGATTCATTGAAAAAACTGTGACTGAACTTTCTAATATTTTTTTCTTAGGAAAACTCAAAATGCTGGTTATTTTCCTTAAACTGGTTCTTATTGGTATGCCTTTATTTATTTTTTTGCTTCTTTCTAAAAAATTTAGTTTTTCACACTGGTTGTTTCCCCCACATCTGGGACTCAAACTCAAGGGTATGTGGCCTGTACTCTTGCAGATCCTTACTTTTACAATATGTGCAAAGTTCTTTCTGTTATTTAAGGTAACATTGGATCCAGAGATTAGGATATGGATAGATTTTGGGGGTGTTATTCTGCCTACCACAGGACTATTAAAACTAATGTTTGCATCAGATGGAGATCTAATTACTTCCAAGAAACCCCAGAAAAAATTAAGTGAGCTAAGCTTATATTGAATAAAATTGAATTGAAATTGTCTTCATTCCTTGAATCAAAATTTAGCCTAAACTTATAATAAATGCCCCATTGTTAGTCAATCCTGAAACCAAATTAGAAGGAAAAAGGAATAAAACCTTAGTCAATAAGGCTGAAACCATAGCCAGATTGTCCAGGCATTGAGAATCATTTGTGGTTTATCCATAACTTATTTCTGTTCCACCTGCTTCTATTTAGGTTGCCTTATAAGCCATTTTATTTCCAGAAATTGAGTAGGGAAAAATGAAACTCAAATGAATTGTATTAATACACGCTACTATAATCAACTTCAGAGATTGGGGTTAGTTATGAACTCTTAATGAAGTGAAGTAAGGATGTACAAAATCTTTAATCTCAGTAATTACTTAACACATAAACCCAAGAATCCTTTACGTTCTTGGAAAAATAAAAAAAACTGTGCCAAAATACAAAACATCCCTTAAATTTGAACTTTAGATAAACAGTGAATGAATTTTTAGTATAAACATATCCCATGCAGTATTTGTGACATACTAGAAAAGTCACTTGTTTATTTGAAACACAAATGTAACTGGGTGGTCTGTATTTTATCTAGCAACTTGTAAACATGCAAGAAATTCCTATCTAAGCTAGCATCAAAACAGAAAATTTCTGAAAACATGAGTGGGATTTGAAACATAATTGAATCAGAAATTCCATTTAAAATCTCACATGAGCAAAGACCTCCCATCTCTATTCCACTGATTTATTGGGAAATGTGTACTGTTTTCATTTTGTAATTACCAGCATCCTTGCAGGGTATTTCTCTGGGCCTACAGAGTTGCTCAGCATTTTTTTTAGAAAGAGTACCAATCTTGAGGGTGACTATGGGTATGGATCAGCTTTTAGCTGATCAAAGCAGTGAATTAACATACATTTGCTTAATTTCATTGTCTTATAAGAGGTTTTATGACTGCTCTGCTTTGAACTCTTATTAGATTCAAAGGACTTTGGGGCAAGGAGAGACAGTGGGCACTTGAGGACCTCATGATACTGACATTTCATGAGAAACTTACTTTTTTGTGTGTCACAGCATATCTTGCATAGCTTATTACCCCAAACTCAGTTTTCTTAAATGAAAAAAGGAGAAAGAAGCATTTTGTTACCAGAAAAGGAGTCCTTGAGTTCCCAGCATCAGTGAAGAAAGATAAGGAGAGCAGGAGAAGCAGCCATGGCGGACATGTTGGGAACTCTGATTGACTGGCCATGTCTCTAAAGGGGAGAGAAGCACTCTCTTCTCCGAAGCAGTGTAGGGGATCCATGAGAAAGCCTACTTCTCTGGACCAGGGGGTTGCCTTTGCCTTGTCAGTGTTCCTAGGTGCTCTAGCACTTTTTCCTCTCTTTGAAAGAGCCACTCCCTTCTTCTCTCCCCTACAAACCTCTTAGGGAGTGGTTTGTACTATTCCTACCTCCACCACCTTGTCAGCAGAAAATAAGCATCTAGCCAGCCTTTCCCTCCCCCTGCCCTGACCTTTTTTAAAGCCTTGATGCTTATGTCCACAAGGAAGTAGAAGGCTAACAAAAAAATAGTCAGTGGGGAATTTATAGATTTGGGAATCTTCCTGGTTTCTATTTCCTGATTTCCCTTCCAAGTCTTTCCAAATCTTCATATACCTCCTGCACTAATATTTATCTACTGTCAGAAGTTAAAAGCTCAGAGGAAGAGTGGTCAACATTGCCAATGGGTAGAATGGTTAGAGACAGACAACAGCAGAGACTTCAACCATTGAGGAAGAGATTCCCAGAGATGAAGAGGGAAGAGGAAACTCCCATATTTTAGATAGTTTCTGTGTGTGAGATCTTATGACTGCTGCAGTCACACACAGTCTTGCTCTCAGGGTAGGTATTTGCAGTCTGATGCAGACTGCAAATGTAAGCAGGCAATTAGAACATAGAACATTGTTTCTGTTTGTGAGCATATGAACAAAGTGTACTAGAATAAGCCTTCAGGAGCTGTCTTACAGACAAGAGAAGACATTTAAACAGAGACTTGAAGAATGAACTGGGGTTGACCAAGTGGATAGGAAGGCTGGGTGTTCTAGGAAGAGGATCTACCATGTACAAAAGTATGGAGAGATATGTGTGCTCCAGGTAATGTTGCTGGAGGGTAGGTGGAGTGTGAGGGATAGAAGAAGAGAGTAACAAAGGCCAAGTCTAGGAAGACCTTAGATGTTGCAGAAGAACGTGAGTTAGACACTGCATAGTTAAGGAGAAGCCATTGAACAATGTTCAGCAAGGCAGAAAATGTTTTATTTATTCTTTATACGAATCCTTTGAAAAGTAGAAACTTGTGTCCTGAATTTACAGATTGGGTTGTAGGAGCTCAGAAAGGTAAAATGGAGTTTTAACTTCAAAGAATAAAGGGTAAATTGAGAACTCAATTCCATTGTGTCTAAGGGCAGAGTCTAGGCACTTTCCATTTGACAGAGCTCTGATGGATGTGAGGACACCATTTCCAAACATCAGGACCCTGCTGAAATAGCATCTGCTGAAAAACAGGTCCATATTGGGGCTGGGTGTTCACTGCCTCCTGGAAGACAAGCCAAGTCATTCAGTCCCCTGATCATGCTATAAACATCCCAGATTCTAACATGGACACTTAAAGTCAAGACAATGCAGTCAACTGCACATTTTGGAAAACTTTGAAATGAAACTTGAGAGTGACATGTTAACTCAACTACCTGCAATATTTTCTTAAGAGTGAGTGACTTATTTGAAGAGGGGGCTGTGTCACTTGTATGTTGGTGAAAGCACTACCTAGAAATAAAATGAAAACCTTTGCAAAATGTGGCCACAAAAGGGTCTTTAAAAGTAGGGATAGTTAATGAAAGTCATGCACACTGTTAAAAATAGCTGTCCCACCCATGTTAGAGTCATCAACAGTAGAATTTGGGTCCCTGGGAAGGAATATAAATTATTTATCTTGTAAAACAGAAGTCTGTGCCAGAACTGAAGTCCTCTATGGAATTCACTCTTCCTTTGGGTCCCCAAAGTTCAAAATTGTAGATTGTTAGCAAGAAGTGTCTGGCTAACAGTAATTGGTTTAGGTCTCAAACCACATAGAGCTTTATTGAATGAAAATAAAATATTGAACATGAACACAAAACATATGGACAGTCTTTACACTTGTGTACTGGGCTAGGCAAGACTTCTGTGCTTTTGCAAGGAAAAAATTGTCCAGACTTGGCTAATATCACTGGTCTTCCTCATGAAAATGTTAATCTCATACCGAAAAGTGTCTCCATTTTTTTATCAGACTAAGCAGCAGAATCAATGAAAATTTATTCTTACCTTTTCTAATCTTTTCACCAGTTACAACTACTTAAGTTATTATGACACAGTTTTACTAACATCATTTAACACAATTAATTTGAAATGTTTTAATACTTACTCAAAACCAAAGTGAGGACTTTAGTCTTTTCCTTCCTCTCCTCTCTTCTTTTCTTCTCCTCCCTTTTCTTCTTTCAGTACTTCTTACAGTTCTGAAACAGATGTATTGTCTGGTGGGCCCTAGGCGAACTGTCTATGTCAAGATGTTTACCTGTGTGAATGTCTCCTGTTGCTGGTTTCATAGCAACGAAGTGAGGTAAAAATTAATAGGTGTTTTTGGGGACTGTTCAATTCCCAGGCTTATTTCATTATTTCCTCAGTCATGTCTTATGACTTGAGAAAATATATAGGGAATTGAGACAGCAAGAAATGGTGTCCAGTTCAAGTGTAATATGTCAGTGACCTGGCAATAACACTTTATATTTGTATAGTGTTTTTCATCATTATATGTTCTTATCTCAGGATATGTCTTGGGGGTAAGAGAGTATGGCTTTTTCAGGGGAATTTTAGATGGAAAGGACACCCAAACTCAGTAGTGTCCAAGACATCAGTCCTTGGTGGAGGATTCAGGAAAGGGAAATGTCTTTTTATTTTTCATTGTGGTATAATTGACATATAACATTTTATTAGTTTTAGGACAATATAATAACTTGATATCTGTACACATTGTAAAATAATCACCACAATAAGTCTGTTTAACATCCATCACCATATAGTTATAAAATTTTTTTTCTTACAGTGAGAACTCTCAAGAGCTTCTCTCAGCAATTTTCAGATGTGGAACACAGCACCATAAGTACGGTCACCACACTGTACATGCATGACTAGAAGCTTGCGTACATTTTGCTCATCAGGATGCACTGCTCCTGGCACCACCAGTCTGAATAGAAACTTCATGTTCTTCCACATCACCACTCTCCACTGATTATGAATGAGACTGGCAGACACAGAAAGATTCAGATTGCCTGGGATATTTCTCAGTGTCCATGTCTAGCAATGTAATGATTGCCGTCCATGCATTTCTTTAATATGACTCTCTCCAGCAGTTCCATGAATGCTGGGAAGTGGTAGAGGTGGTATTTTCTACCAAGAGGCCAGAAAGGGCTATGGTAATGGTTCTTGGTACATGATGATCACTGGTCCATGCAAGGCCCCTCCCTCTTGTTTCTTTATCCTTCTACCCCACTCTCATTTCTCTTCATAGAATTGGTATCTTTTGTTTGTATGTGTTCTTGCAAACACATACTTTTGGTTCGAGTGTATTTTTTAATTTATCTAAACTACATTGGGTTTTATAAATATCTCATTTTGTTACTTATTTTCTCTCCTCTAAGCACAAAAATTTAAATGTGTCTTTATGCTGCTATGTATAAATCTATTGATTCTAATTAATTGTTTTCTGATATTCTGAGCTTAACTCCACCATATTGTATCTACTTCCTCTCCTAGCAATCAGCACTCAGAAATCCTTCCTCCAGTCAAAACAAATATGGCTTCAAGGAATAGGAACATATTCTTTTTTGGAACTGCTTAAGTATTTATTTGGGATATATACCTACAGGTAGAATTTCTGGGTCAAAGAATATTTTTATTTTTTTTTTTATTTTGAATGAGAACTGCCAGGTTACTTTTCTGAACAGCTCTGATTGTCTCTACCTCACCAACAGTACATTATCTAGCCCTGTGACTTTTGCTGGTTTAATAGATGGGATGTGAGAGCTCATATATTTCATTTGTATTTATTATTTTATATTCATTCATTTGTATTTATTCGTAGTTACTAATGATTTTGGACATCTTCTCAAGCACTTTAAAAAAGTTTTGCTCTTCCGAAAATTGTTTTTCTTTGGGTCTTCTTCACCCATTTTTTTATTTGGGTTTAATTTTTATTTATTTTTCTCAAATGAGAGTTTCTTTAATATTCTGAATATTGGTTTTAGACATTGCAAAGAATTTTCTCATTCTATACTCTATTAGCTTTTTTATGGTGTTCTTTGTTAAACAGAAGTTTGAAATTTTGATGTATCAAATTCATTATATATTTTGCCTTACATTTTGTTCTTTCAGAGTTTTGTTTAAAAAAAAATCTTGTTGTTTTTACGTCGCAGAGGTCTGCGAACTAAATTGACTTTGACTTTTGCAACTTCGCCTTCGTGTTTGCTCTCTAATATGCCTAGAGTTCACCTTTGCACAAGTTGTTAGGTAAGATTTCTCCTTTATGTTTTCCATATATGAATCCACTTTTCTCTGCTATCACCTTGGTCATCAGCCCTTTCTCCCTAGATCTAAAGACAGGAAGGAAGAAAGGGAGAGGAATAAGAAGAATTTAAGGAAGGAAGCGAGAAGTATGTTCATTCTTCGGTTGTTTATTTTTGTGTTTTCACTTGGTCCGGAGTTGTGAACCTGGATCCTTTGGCCACCTGAGCCACAAGGGTGTGTCCCTAGGTAGTATTTTTAAAGTTTGACTGGGGTTGTACTGAACTCAAATCAATTTGAGAACTCTAAGAGTAGATATGGTTCTTTTTTTTACAAAGTTAAAAATGTTAATTAATGTTTCTCATTGGCTTTGTTTTTAAATATGTAGGTTTTCTCCACGGAAGTTTTCCCATTTCTCTCCTCTGTGACTCTAAGCCCTTTCAATTTGATGTCTTTTTCTTTAAATTGGCACGATGTATGTCCATTACTTAATTGAATAATTTCTCCTGTCCATTTTTACTTCCCTCTCATTTCTAGATGTTATTCTTTTCTACTTCTTTCTTTACCTTAGCTTCTCCTTTACACTTTCTGGCTCTTTATCACTTCCTGCTAGCGTCTGTCACAGAGAATTCCTCAATCTGAGTTTATTCTTCTGGTGTAGCGGTTCTGCTGTTTATTCCACTTACTGTGCGTTTTGCCTCAAGTATTTTTTTTTTCATGCTCAATTTTTGTTTACATGATTTCTTTTTTGTGCTCATCCTTAAGTAAATGCTGTCTGGTTGGCTTTGAAGCGTTTCGGTTCTTCAGGTAGTGGGTTATCCTGACCTAATAGCTCTTGCTCACAGGAGTGTGTGTATTGTATGTGTGGCATGTGTATTGTGTGGCTGTGTTGTGTTGTGTTGTGTTTGTGCGTGTGTGTGCATGCACATGCATGCTTGAGCTCCTCTGGTAATTGACACCATGTTGGGAAGGGCTGCTGACCCAGAAGTGCTGAGTCAGTTCCTGTCAGTTTGAGAGGAGGGAGGAGAATGCTACTCCCTTTGAACTGTGGATCCTTCTTTTTCATGGACTCTCATACCAGACAGTTCTACTGATCACAGCTTTAGTTTTTTAAACATTTCTCAGAATGTTTTTATTTTATTTTTCTTATTACAAGAAGAAGCCTATTTCTTTCCCTTACTACAAAAATGAACTACACTCAGTGAGAAACATGCAGACATTTACAAGCATACACAAATGTGCAAAAGAAAAACAAAAGTTGAAAACCGTGCTGTCTCTGGGGCTGGAAGGGGTGGAGGAATGAAGCTCCAGGGAAGCTCCTCTGCCTATATTTTCATCAATGGCTCACTGCAGCAGGCTTTTGGGCTGCCCTAACATTATGGAAAGATACTGGCCTGGGTTGCTGCCACTGATTTCCCCGCTTTGAGCAGGCAGCAATGGACCAAGTAGATGGTGACCAGCTAGCCTCATACTCCATCTCTTGAAGCTACCCTTCCCCAACCCTCACCCCAGTCAGAGGAAGGTCTCCCCAGAGTTTCTCAGGAAAGTATTGTTGTTGTTTGCTCCTGGGATCCACATACCTTTTATTTCAATTTTCTCTGGGGCTGTTTTTGAGGGAAGTAGTTGGCAGTCTATCAGGAACCAGATATTTGGGGGCAATTTCTACACTGGTGACCTAAAGAATTCATGCAAAAATAAGAATAAATTAATTACAAATAGGCTTGATAAAAATAACTGACGTTGGTCAAATATGTAAACATGTTCTTAATAACAGTGTTAGGTCTACATTTTTTCTAACAAGGGCTTTAACATGTGAGTTTGAATTCTAGCTTAGATACTTTGTGAGACCTTGCAAAAATTATCTAACCTTTGAACCTCAGTTTCCTCATCTGTAAAATGGGAATAATGTCGCTGACCTCATATGTCAATGGAGATTCAAATGCATTTGAATTCAAGATACTGCAGTATCTGGCACATACACTATTTACTTGATAATTCCTTTTATATTTGGTGTGCACACTTCTCTTCCTTCTCTAGTGTGGAGGAACCCACCCTTAGTGGTCTGTTCTGTGGAGACCCCAATAATCTGAGGAGGTTTAGCTGCTTTGGGTTTAGTG
Source organism: Solenodon paradoxus (assembly GCA_004363575.1). Classification (NCBI taxonomy): domain Eukaryota; kingdom Metazoa; phylum Chordata; class Mammalia; order Eulipotyphla; family Solenodontidae; genus Solenodon; species Solenodon paradoxus. Next base: position 554,676 of record RJWH01000718.1, on the reverse strand, counting down.
GAATATTCGACTTTTACAAGGCAAAAATCCATGTTCCTACTTTCTGTAGGACATATTTTTTCCAAAGAGACCACGCATTAGAACTTATGCATGAAATACTTTTATTTAACATTTACAAGACTCTCTTCTGGTATTTGAAAAAAAATTAATTTTTTCCTTGAATATTTTCATCGATGATTGATTTTTAACTTCCTGTATTTAGCTGCAGCTGGCAAATCATATAAAATGGAGTTCTCACTTGAGAACTGTGACCTTTGAAATAGAGATGAGCATTACTGAAAATCAGTACTCGAGATAATACTCTGCAAAAAAATTATTCAAGGGTTCAGTCATCACTAAGATATGTGTTAACAGTTTAGCATATTTGACAGAAAGTATGTTTTTCCTTTCCCTAATCTATTTAAAATATTTTGAGCATGTACAGAATTCTCAGAAGTACACATAATCCAAATAACTTATCCCCAAACCTAAAAAGTGTTCAAGAATGGAATTTAGCAAACTGAATAAAGAAACATTAAGTAGAAGGTCATATAGTCATAGTATCTCTCCAGGGTTTTTAAAGACTGCTATGAGATAAGATCTTTGTTTGTTGCTCTGATATATTTGGGACTCACCCTCAAGTTGAAGTGATTGTTGAATTGTTATTAACTTATGCCTTCCAGTTTAGCTTATGTCCCAGGCTAAAATGTATACATTTAACCTACAAGAGACAAAGTATCTGGGGAAAATTTTCCTTTCATAAAGAATACACTGCTGTTCTATCCCTAACACTGGGAAGGGGGCTAGATGAGGTTGTGAAGCCAGGTCCTACCATCTGAGAAAAAAAAGAGAGAAAAAGGATACTATGAATTCTTTTTGTTTTAGGTTATTATTAAAAATAATGTGCCACAAATCCATATGGAGTATTAATTACATTGAAAGTAAAACACTCTTCAACTTCTTGGATCTGGTCAGTGAATGTTGAGGGGTGCTTTATGACTAGCTTTGATGTCTAGCTTTGCTTCTCAGAGCACTCTGCTGAATGAAAAGGAAGCACCAGCCATTTTTTTCATATTCTTCCTTAAATTGCTCATTCTGAACTGCTGTGAAGTGATCCTCCAATTCAGCTTCCAGTGGTACCTAAAACATATCAACAAATGATATTTTCGTGTAAAAATACATGTATAGAAAGACTTGAAGAATATATGCCCAAATATCTCTGAGAAGTGTGGAGTTTAATATATTCCTAGAATTTTCTGTAATAGTTATGTAGTAAAGTTACACAAGAGTTAGGACAGTTTATAGTTAATTATAGTAGAAAACTATTTTGGATATTTAAAGTTGTTTTCTTCTAACATCTTAGTAAGAAAGGGAGAATAATTATTACCAAGCCCCTAAAACATCAGGAAACATGGACAGCAAAGTTCTATGACTTTGACATAGAGAAATAAATGAGAAACCAGAAGAGCTTGGTGTTCTGATCCTACCTCTTGGTCCCATAGCCACCTTTCGTGCCATGGTTACACTTGGTCCCATGGTCACCTTTGGTCCCATAACCACCCTCGGTCCCGCAACCACCCTTGGTTCCACAGCCATCACTGGTACACTCAGTCCGAATATGGTGCTGGATGGACGATACATCTGACCCCATACAGAGATTCTGGAATTCTTTATGGGGAGAATCTTATCATTAGATATTTATTTCTCCAAACTTATCTCATAGTTGTTCTCCCACATTGATGGAGAGAATAGCTACATAAAGGAATGAGTTTTCAGGGTCCTGGGGGAAGGCACTACTTTCATTTGAAACCTGTAAAATCGTTTTGGGTTATAACTCCAAAATATGTTTCCGAATCCACTGGCTGGATATAGATAGTGTAGAATTTACTTGAATGCTTCCCAGCTATTCTGCTATCTCTGGAGTTATTCTGCCATATGTATTGTGATATACTTCGTGAGACCTTAAGATAAGAATATAAAGAAAATATTGGGATTAGCCTAGGAAAATATTTAGTAGCTTCACTTAGCAATCCGAAACGATCTGGGTTTTTAGTTATTTCCATACTAACCAAAGAAAATATATTTATAAACACCATGTAGAAGACTCAGTCTCTCTCTCTCTCTCTCTCTCTCTCTCTCCCTCCGCCCACCCACCCATCTACTACTCACTGATCCATCTTCTCAGTCTTAATTTTTTTTTTTTGAGCAAAGTTTGCAGATTAACAGCCCATGGCCAAATCGTGTCTTCAGATCTATCACTGGCTTTTCTTTAAAATGACCAACATTAAAACATTTGTACATTTTCACATAAAACCCTGGCTTTAAGCTCATCCTGAAAAGCTGGGAGGGATGAACCCACGAGCCCACTGGCAAATGTCTTGGCACAGCCCTCAAAACACCTCATGGTCATTCATCCATCAGCTTCATTCATGTGTTTTGCTTTCCTGTTTCTTGTAGGTAATACATATTTGAGGTTGGGTTTTAGTCCTAAAGCATTACGCTATCTGTGAAAATTTTAAGTTAAACTCCTCATTTTGTTGTGACGGACAAAGTTAGTAACAAGAGTTATCTAAGAATGTAGCCTGTAAACTCTTTTTCAAAACAGTGTGAGACACAAGAATACAATATAAATAAATATTAGTAAATTACTTATTTTTGACAAAATATGTATTTTGTTAAAAGTCTATACATTTCTCATTTATTTTCTATTTTTAGGCATTATTTATAGAAAAAGACATGATATATAATAAGGAAATGAAAAGTTTCCTATCCTTTTTGATCACATTTTATTCTTAATAATAAAGGATCTAATATTTACTTGTTTTAAATCAAATAAGTTTCCCATCACTACTAAAGGAGGACAGATACATCTGCTGTATGGAAGACTCTGTTGTGCTTGAAAATAGGTATACTTGATAAGTAACACTAAGTCAAAGGTGAGGTTAAACTCTCTTCTCAGCCTTGTCACGTTTTCTACCACAACTCATGTTGATTTGCAAGTTCTTCAGGGATCTCCTGACTTTCACATCATGGTCTTGTGATATGTGAGCATACAAACTATTGCTGTTTGTAACTGGGGGACGGCCACATTGAAGGTCCGGAAGAGGACAGATCATTGATAACGTGGCCTAATCTTATTTGCTTCACCAAAATGCTTTTCCTTCTTCCATCTCAAGGAAGACAATGTTCTTAAAAATTTTAGGCACCTGGGAAGCCAGGTATCAGCTTCACTTAGAGGTGAAATAAATGATTCATTTCAAGAAAATACCAGACGAAACTTGTTTCTAGTCTCTTGTGTATACAAATGGCTTAGAAGACAGAGGGCTTGTTTCACGAGATTTCACTACACTTGGGGAAAATTTCCTTGGAGAGGTGAGTCATTAACTTGTTTAGAAGTCATTTGTTCACTGAATTGAATCATAGCTGTAGGTTGATATGTAAGAGCCACAAACAAGTTCCTATGAAGCATACATTTCGGTTTTCACTACATTGCTTAATTAAACCATTTTGCTGCCAGCATACACACTGCTGCTCAGGCAGTAGTCACCACCAACCTTTATGAAGACATCACCTTGTTCTCGCTTTCGATTACTGAAATGGTTACAGTAAAAAGAGTGATATATCAGAAAAATTCCATGTTATTGGAAAATTTTTTGTGGGAGATGAGAATTTGCAGATGAATATTTTTGTATTAAAAGAAAAAAGTTAAAAGATGATGATTGAGGATGCAGCATCAGGACATTGAGTTATTCTTTAATGAAAACAACTACCGGTTCTTTGGGGAAGTTTATTTTTACTCTTTTAGTATCTTTTAAGCGGGATCACCAGAAACTATGAATGTGAAAATAGCAACAGTGACAACAACTCAAAAATGTCCCCTACTCTCCTCAGGTTCCCTGCAGCTATTTTTTTTTTTTTTTTAAATTGCAGTAACTTCGTTTTACAAATTAAAATAAACTCATATGTGTGCAGTTTCCCCATTCCTCAGATACGTGTCAACACACTGTGCCTTCCACCAAATCACCACTTGTTCTCCTCACTGTTCAGTGGGTTCCGCCACCCCTTGCCCCCTCCCACCATCCCACTCCCTAGTTGTACCTCAGTTCTATAGCAAGTGTGCAAGTGTTGGTTTTGTTTCATCTGTTACTTTTTTTGTCTATTCACATTCCACCTGTGAGTGAGATCATATGGTGTCTGTGTTCTTTTGGCTTATTTCACTTAGCATAATCCCCTCTATATCCATCCATGCTGATTTAAATGACACGATTTCATCACTTCTAAGGGCTGTGTAATGTTTCATTTTGTGTATATACCACATCTTATTTATCCATTTATCTGACTTTGGGCACTTAGGTAGTTTCCAGAATAGGACTGCAATAAATATGGGGGTGCATACATGTCTGCAAGTTAGTCTTTTTGTATTTTTTTGGTAAATACCCAAAAGTGGGTTGGTGAGATCATATGGGATTTCCATATTCAGCTTTTAGAGGAATCTTCATACTGTTCTCCATAGGGGTTGCACCAATTTGCATTCCCACCAAAGTGAAAATGCTCCTTGTTCTCCACATTCTTGCCACCATTTGTCGTTTCCAGAATTTTGTATAATAGTCAGTTTCTCAGGTGTAAGGTGACATCTCATTGTTGTTTTTATTTGTATTTGCCTGATAGTGAACAGGAACATCTTTTCATGTGCCTTTTGGCCATCTGTATCTCTTCTTTGGAAAAGTGTCTCTCCAATTTCTTTTCCCATTTTTTGATTGGATTGCCTATTTTTCTGTTGCTGAATTTTATGAGTTCTTCGTATATTTTTGAATATAAAACCCTTGTCAGAAATATGAAATTCAAATATCTTTTTGCAGTTAGTAGGTTGTCTTTTTGATTTGATGATGTTTTCTTTCACTGATTATGATGTTGGTTGTGGATTTATTGTATATTGCCTTTATTATATTGAGGTATGTATTTCTATTTCCATTTTAAGCAGTTTTTAATCATAAATCAGTGTTGTATCTTGTCAAAAGCTTTCTCTGTGTCTAATCATATGGTTTTTCTCCTTGCTCCTGTTGATGTGGCATATTACATTAATAGTTATGTATTTTCATCCATCTTTGTATCCCTGGAATAAATTCCTCTTAGTCATGATGGATGATCTTTTTGATGTATTGTTGTATTTGGTTTGCTAATATTTTGTTGAGAATATTTACATCTTTGTTCATTAGAGAATCTTGTCTGTAATTTTCTTTCTTGGTGACATCTCTATCAGCTTCTAGTGTCAGTGCCATCAGTGTAGGGTATCAACTAGCACTGGGGAAGCCTGGATCTTGGTTTGAACATGGGAATTCTGGAGTTTTGTGGCATCACCACTGGTTGAATTTGTTGAAGTTCTTAGGTGGACCCTGTGTTGAGGCCCAAGAGTTCAGCTTTGAAGTTGAAGTTTGTATGGGGGATGCAGGGCCTCCCCCAAGTGTCACAGATCTGAATGTTAATGACCACCTTATGTTTGTCGTACAGTACATAATCAGGCTTCGGTTATGTTTTCACCTAAAGGGTGGCACAGGTGAGTAGCACTGAAGTTTCTTCCCTTTTGGAAGATCTCTTCTTTCTTAAAGTTGGGGTCAGATTTCTGGTGTGTGGGTTTCACGACTCTACAACAACATGGTGGGATGCCAGTGGTGGTGGGGGATTTTCCTAGCTGCCTTCAGGTTATGGCAGTGCCCTGTGTAATTTTCCTTTAGGGGATCCTGCTCAATTCCATCAGTGTGTTGATCCTCTTTCTGCCCTATGCCAAGACATTTTTCCTCCGCTCAGTGTCCTGTTTCCACTGGGCTGACTTTCAGCTACCTGAGCAACTCCTGGGAGGTCATTCTTCTAGATGCCTTACCCCCTCCGCTGTGACCCAAATCCTAAATCTGTGGTATAGCTTTGAACCCTGACATTTATGCCTACTCTTTATGGTGGTGATTCCTGCTGCGAGCTCTGTAACCTCCGGCCCCACTATTCTTCAATATTTGTGTCTGGAAAATAGACGAATACTAGTTTCTCTGTGGAAAGGAGGTGAAATTTGCTCCTAACAGGTCACCATCTTGATTCCATTCTCTCTTTGCAACTTTTAGTTTGGTTTACCATGGTTGCATAAAATCTGCTTATAATTTGGTCTCTGTGATACTTGCATTTTCTGACTTCCAAAATGTTGTTAGCTTTTCTTTTTTCATTTTCTCTGTACAGTTGTCTTCTAAATTGGTTTTGTTAGCAAATTCTGCTTTCTTTTTTTATTTTTAAGAAAAGTGAAGGTAGGAATGACAGGCAGGAAGAGAGGAGAAAGAAACATTTACTTATTTAGTTGTTCATCTTGGTTGTTCCCCACCCCAGCCCCAGGTCTTGAACTTTGTCCAGGTGGTGTTATCTGTTAGCTCACAAGGGCACACCTCTATTTGTCTTTCTAAACATTGATTCATTGATAAGATCTTGTCTTTTTTTCTTGTGTCATATTTCTTTTTCTTTTTTTTTTTTAGGATTTATGGGATTTTATTTGGAAGCTGAGTAATGTGCAATGGAAAGGACCCTTACATTAATCCATTCAGAATTGTTTTTAAAAGAAGGTCTGTTTCACCTTCTAATTTCCCAGTGCTGTTTTATTTTTTACTTATTTTTATTTTTATACATTAAAATAAGCTCACATGTAAAGGTTCCCTATTCCTCACATATATGTCAACATACCCTGCCCTTCACTAAATCACCAAGTGTCCTTCACCACTGTCTTGTGTCATATTTCTTGAATGTCTCCTTCCTTTCAATTTTATTCTCAAAAGCTGTGTCCAAGGCCCTCTTATTCATCAACAATTGTTTTGTAATTGGCCATAATTTCCTCAAGAGTCTCCTTTTTCAATTTTCTGTAAAATTTATTGTCTTAGACACTGCTTTGATGTCTTTTTCCTACTCAGAAATATTTAATATCCATGTTCTTAAAACTAACATACAATGCCTTCTGTTTTACTTATTTTTATTTTACTCTTTTTTTTATGGTGAATTTTAGGTGAATTTTCTGTAGTTTATTTTTTATTTTTATTTTGTACAATTCTGGTGTTTTTGTAGTATTACAAAGCTGTGCCACCACCACTGCTATCTAATTTTTAGTGACCCTTGTACCTGAGAGCATCACTCTCCATTTTTCCCTTTTCTCCAAGCCCCTGACTATCACTGATTTAATTTCCATTTCTATGGATTTACATATTCCAGACATTTCATATAAGTGGAATCATACAATATGTGGCCTTCTGTGTAGGTCTCCTTTTACTTGGCATAATAATTTCAGAGTTTATCAGTGTTATGTATGTATCAAAGTTTCATTACTTTTTATGGCTGAATAATAATCCATTTTATGAATATGCACATTTTCTTTATCCTTTCATCAGTTGATGGACATTTAAAAAACTTTTTGTTGTATTCAGTAATGCTGTTATAAACATTCGTGTATGTGCTTTGATGGAGATATGTTTTTCAATCTCTTGGGTATGTTTGTAGGAGTGGAATTGCTAAGTCATATGGTAATACTATGTTTAATTTTTGAAGAACTACCAGACTTTTCAGCACTGCTGTACTAAGGGCCTACTCATTTTGACAGCTTTTTCCTTGATGACCTTCCTTACAAAGATTGCTTTCCTAAGTGCTTTTTACCTTTATGCTTCCATCTACCTGCCCAGGATTCTGTTTCCAAGTGCCCCAATTGTCTTGAAGGAGTAGAAGCTGGCCAGATTAGGGAAGAGTGGGAACAAGTGAAGAGACTTGAAGACAAAGATCATCCTGATGCAGAAATTACCCGCGAGAGGTGGCGGTGGGTGGGGAAGGCAGAGGAAGAAACTGAGGAGGTAAGTTGGGTCAGGCTGAGGCATTTCAACACTATCCTGAGGAAGATGGCTGAAGGGCTGTAAGTGGGAAAGTGAGAAAATCAGACACGTGTTTTAAAAAACACATCTTAACTGTAGTGAAACAAGTTAATTGGAATGAGGGAAGATGGGGAGCAGGATCCAATCAGAAAGCTTCTGCAGAAATAGGTAAAATCACCAGTCTTACACTGCATTTCATGTCCTAACCTTCACAAATGAAAAATGTATGTTACTATCAATGATAGTATTTAAGCTTGGAGTCTCAAAGAATATAGAATCTTAGGTTTGAGAAGGACATTGAAGGTGTTATAATCCTAATCCTCCTTTCTAAAATATGTAAGATTCTTCTTTACCACACTCTTTACATCTGCTATACTCTACTGGACCTGATAGATTATCACATAACAAGGCTGTCTATTCCATTTTGATGAGCTAGAATGTTTTCCTTATTCTGAGTGAATTCTTTTTCATTATAGCATCCATCTTCTGTTCCAGTTTGTCCACATAGAGTAAGTTCAGTCTGTTTTTCATGACAGCTATTTATAGAGTTGAAGACAGTCAACCCATTTATCCTAAGTCCACTTGTTTTTCAGAGTTCTTTAAATGCTTCTCATCATGTGGGATTTCAGGATCCTCTACTATGCCACTTTTCCTTCTCTGGACATAACCCAGAAGGTCAAAATCTATCTTATTAATCTAAAGTGCCAAGGAAGTCCTGATGAGTGACAGTTTCATGAGAAATGGTCTCACAGTTTTCAGATATTGAAAAGTTAAGTAATTTATTAGTAGCAAGAAAACTCTCGAGGGTAGTTATTAAACTAACTCTATAATGACTATAACATATTTTAAAACTAAATGTATGTGGACACGCAATTTATTATTTAAATCTTACTAGTCATTATATCATGCTTTGAATGTGTAGAGTTTCCTTCTGCTTTTACGTGAGTCATAATACTCTGGAGTAGGAATTACAGAAAATAATTTAGCGTATTTAAATTGGATATTTCCTTTAAAAATATTGTTTGGCTTAGTCCTTTCCCCCCGTATACAGACAGCAGCTTAGTTCAGCACATATTAAATTGTATCTAATTAGATACAATTACATTTCAATAGCATGTAATTTTTTGTAATGATTTTTATATATTATATCACTTCCTTTCCTACTTTGCAGTTTTAATCCCCAGTGGATGACAATATCAGTTGGAATGAAAAATGAGTTTTGATGATTTACTGGAAGGTGTTCACATTGGATTGTTCCACCTTAGGAACTATTATTAGCCATGGCTTTGTTGTGGTTATATCTCTTGTACTATATTACTTTTGAACTTTCACTGAAACATAATGTTATACAAACAACTAGTCACAATTGGAATTTGGACATCATATAAGAATACACATTACAGAGAGTGAGTGCAGATTACAGGACTAATGGGGAATGTGCTTATAAGGGAAATTGCCAAGTAACTATTGCCAAGGAAAGGGAAAATTTTAGTGGGAGATATGAGAAAACATGACAATGATAGCAGAAAGTTTCCTTGAGCCATTAGAGAGTGTTATTCCAGCAATCCATGGTTATTAGGTCAGCCAACAAGTCCACAGGACTTTCAACAAGTCCTCAGCTGAAAGTGCTAATAACAATAGAATGGGCTACCTTTGGAATCTAGGACTGATACCACTGGAACCACCAAACTTAAACACTCTTACTCTTTCTCATTCAGGTATTGATTGTCCTCATTTACCAGCATATGTTTTATTGTATGTGTGTGTGTGTGTATAAAAATTATACACTAGATTCGGACAGCATGGAGAGTCTAATTTCTAATGTATTTTTCCTTCTCTGTCCACATTCTTCCTTACATTTAATTTTCTTTGCCAGTACATTATCAAAGCAGAGGTTGGTGCCCTGCCCAATTCCCCTGGGACGGTGTTTCCTGGTCAGGCCAGCGCACCCCTCCTTCAGGACTGCAGTGTTTCAGGGCTAAGCTTGCACACTTCTGCTACTTTTCCTTAGGGTGCCTGGGAGCTTAGTGATGACCCTGCTACTTCCCACAGCTCTGCTCTCTTACATTAAGGAAGGAGAGCTTCTGTATCACCTTTCCCTGGTCCTTTTCTCCCCAGCCCAGATTTTTTTCCCAGAAACCATATCCTTGTGAGGCTCATTTTCCTTCCCCCTCCTATTTGTCTTTATTCCTTGATAAATCACAGTGCACACCAACCCCTTTCTCAGCTTTTAGTTCTAGAGAACCTGCATAAAACCCTGGTATAACCTACTTTTTGAAGGAAAAAATTGGATACATTGCAAATACGATTTATAAAGTAGTCATATTGCTCCTACCCTTTCTGTCTTTACCTTTAATTCAAGATATTAGTCACATATTTTGAGTTTCAAATTTTAAGAGTATAAGTGATTAATGCCTGAGTTATATATATATATATATATATATATACACACACGCACGCATATATACACACACACATATATATGTGTATGTGTATATATGTATATAAAAATTATATGTAACTGCCCAATCTATTATGGAAAGAGATCCTAGCATTTTGGCTATAGAGAAGGTAGAGGGAATACAATATATGCCACTATCTCTTGAATCATGCCACTTCTTCCCCTGTTTGGGCCTTATCATTGGAGACTTATTCCCTGGGTCTTGAAAGATTTCTGGGTCTTAGGAAACCTCTGAAATACATGTCCTTGAGGTTTAGATGAAAATGATTAAGTATGAAAACTTAGACTTTGGGTGATAGGGAGACAGGAATGTTGATTGTGCCCAGCATGGTGGGTGTGCTTTGTGGACTAGGAGTGGGCAGCTGCAAAGCACCTAAGACTTCATACTCTACTTTCATCAGTTTTTCTGGGGCTCCACATGATATGGTTTTGTTTTTCTTATCTGAGATATTTTTATGTGTATCATGGTTTGCTTGCTAATACAGTTTACTTGTGGTTCCCTACTAGGGAAGGAAACTTATTTTTAGTATCTCTTAATATTGTCCATTTCCCAGCATGAATAAGGTGTTTAATATAAGTCTGTTATCAAATGAATGGCTCTAACAGTTTTTGCTGAGTGAGCTTTCATTGCATGCAACTTTTGAAAGAAATGTTTTAATTCAAAGAGAATGATAACAGAAAATGGAAAGAAACAACATAGACAAACAAGATTAATTTAATGTGAATTATGTTATATATTACATGTTGGTTCATTGAAATTCGCCTATACACTAAAAATCTGCAGAGAGAGAAGAAAAAATGATGACTGTTGACATGAAGTCATATTGAAGTTAATCTAAAGAACAGATCAGAAACCCAAGACTAAAGGACCTACATGTTATTGCTTAAAAACCCCGAAGTCACATAAATGATTCATGGTATTTAGAAACAGACTTCTTTATCTACTTCACAGAGGTTGGAGATAGAACTGGTCTTGGTATCTTGAACTGTTTTTTAGAGTTCCATGCAGAATGGCAGACAGGTATTAGCCATTTTTTTATAGTCTTCATTAAGTTGCTTGTTCTGAGCTTCAGTGAACTGATTTTTCCAATCTCCAAAAAGAGTAGTATATACCAGATTCATATCTTTATGAGCTTTGACCATTTTGTGTTTGGATAGTATTTTCCTCCAAATACTTAAAATTCCTTATAGATATTAGCTCATTGTCCTCCTGCCATGGAGTGAAAACTAAATTAAAGATGAGAGCACTCCATTTCATAATTAAAGTGTTTGTAAATAGGAAGCTCTGTTCTGAACCACTTGGGTTGGGACGGAAACTCCAAATTATGGGTTCTCTAGTTTTCTGCCATACACCATTGAGATATCTGATCTAGCAGTACTTTATGAACCGTCTAAGATTCTCTTTAAGTTAACTGAGTCTGGTTTTCTTTTCTTCTCTTTAAAAGTCACTGAAAGCCACATTTTTAGAATGTTGTCATCTCCTTTATGTATCTCTAGTTCAGGCAAAATACCTAGTGGAACACAATGGAGAAGTCTCCTTTCTGATCTACGTTGTCATTGCTGTCAAAATAATTAAATAAAATTAATCGGTTGTGAAGTGTTTGCTAACTTTGTTTCATGCTTATACAATATATTGTTTAAAAGTTTTTAGGTTTAGTAACTAAAAATGGTCAAGGAGCCCATGGTAAACTATCCCTCTACTGATTGCTCCATCTTTTCTGATTCATTTAGATTCTTTGAGCTGATTAATGTTCATTTCATGTGTGAAATGCAAATCTGCTTAGTTTTCCTGGGGTAATAAATTATATGATTATACAATCTATCAATTGCCTTATAAAAATTAGAAGACTGAGTGACATCAAATGATAGAGTAGAAGATACAGACTTAATTCTCCTACATAAAACAATAATTACATAGTGATCCATCAACAAAAATAGTCCTGGGAAGACTCAAGAGTTCAAGTGGGAACCTGAAGCAGCACGTTGGGTTGGAGCAAAACCAGAATAACTGGACAGACAGGGTCTCGGGGAAGGCTGCATAGCTGTAGCATCTAGAGATGACTATGAGGATAGAAGGGTAGGGGCTGTCAGTGCCAGCACTGTCATCCCCAGTGACCTGCTCTTTGATGGCCCCAGCAGCCTTTGCCACCAAAGACCTCAGAAACCCTGTTATAAGCATGACTTCCCTGCAGCTGTCACAGGACTCTCCATAGTCACAGGCCTCTCCATAGTGTTTGTCAGAATGACTGTAGTGTCCTGCTCTGCTTTCCTCTCTGAGGTGACCAACAGCCATTGCCACCACACATCTTCTAAAGAAGGAACCATTGTGCTGCTCTGGGACCACGGGTTCCACTCATCCCAACCCCACTGATGCCCTGAAGCCCAGAGGCCCAGTCATTCCATTCATGGTCACTCTCCATACCCAGAACCCATGACCACTTGACAAATGCCTGTGCTCTTAACTCTGACTCCATGGTCACTCTGCCCATATTATAGAAACATCAGCATCTCAGACCTCAGAAACACAGTCACTCCACACATGCTGTATTTCAGACTTTCTCTGCAACTGTTCTTTGAGTCAGCCAATTGTCATGCGTTCCTGTGTTCAGTGCAGCACCATTCATGATAGCCATTTGTGGCAACGTGGATGAACTTGGGGGTTAATATGCTAAACGAAATAAATCAGGCACAGAAAAACAAATACTGCATGATCTCATTTCTATGTGGAATCTAAAAAATGTCAAACTCATTATAACAGAGAGTAGAATGGTGGTCACCAGGGGCTAAGAGGTGGGGCGAAAAGACAGATATTGGTCAATGGTACAAAGTTTTAGTTATAAGATGAGTAAATTCTGGAAACAATGTACAAAAATGATGATTATAATAAATTATTTATTTGATACTTGAAAGTTGCTTAAAAGAGCAGATCTCTAGCGTTCTCACTCCTCCACCAAAAAAGGGTAACTGTGTGGGTGATAAATATGTTAATTAGCTTGATTGTCCTGATATCTCACAATCTATACACATTTCACAACATTATATTGTATGTCTTAAATATATATAATTTTTATTTTGTCAATCATACCTAAAGAAAGCTGACAGAAAATAACCCCAAAACCTCAACAAACAAATAAATAAAAAAACTGAACTCCAAAATGTACGGTTTATTGCTGTGCATATGAATATATTTGTATCTGGATAAATAGACAATAAACGTTTCAATAAAAAAATTGGGTGGACAATTCAAGTAAAAGAGATCAATTATATGGTGAAGGAAGATCTGGACTGCTGGTGGTAAACCTAATGTATTATATACAGATGCTGATTTGCAATGATGCACACCTGAAATCTATAAAAAGTTATGATGCAATGTTCTTTTAATAAAATAGGAAAAGAAAATTAGATTAATTAATGATCAAATTAAAGAGAAAATTTGTTTTGAGTCTTAGATTTTTCTTATTTTATCAAACAAAGGTGTTAGTGGTGCATTGGCCGGGAAACCATCAAGCTGCTCTTTGGGAACTCCGGTGAGGAGAAGCCCTGGTCCATGGCCTGCAAGACAGGGAGGACAGGGTGGGTAGGCACGCCCTGCTGAGTTTAGCAGGCCCACGGTCACCCATGTCCCATTGGCCCTGAACTTGGCCAGCAGCAAAACAAGCAAACAAAAAAGAACCCTTTATCTTTTAAGCCTTGCAAGCATCCTCAAGTAATTATGGGATTAAATTGGATCCCAAAAGACTCCTCACTCTTTGTAAATTAAAGGGAACTTAAATCTTCTCCACAGTGAGAACGCTTTACAAAGTTGTGAGGGGAAACCCAGGCCACCCTGCTCGGTTTTTCCAGGTACTAGACCAGTGATTGGAAGATGCCCAGGTTGAGCCTCTGTGGGTCCAGTTCTGTATTAGTAGTGATTTAACTAGTCAGAAAAGGAAATAGAGGCAGACAAACCTGCATTGGGACAAAACCCACTCTCATCATGCTCATGAGTGTCAAGGGACATAAAATAGAATCACACTGTGCCTCAGTTAAGCCATGGAGATGGAGCCAAGACCTGAAGGGAGGGGCTGGCAAACCAGGGGCCAAGTTCAGTCTGGTGCCCAGGACAGCTAAAGCTGAGGTCATTGCTTCCAGGACTTCTGCTGCCCAGCAGGTTTTTGGGCTGCCTGGGTAAACTGCAAGCATCACTCACAGAAGGACAGGGGTGCCCTTGGGTGCTCTGAAGTCCAGGCCTGCTCCTCATTTGTGCTTATACAATGCAGCTGGCGCTGCCTCTGCTGAATTTGTCTGGAGTGACGACCTGACACCTTGATGGCCTTGGGGGGTCTCTGGCCCTCAGCACAGCCCAGCAGAGGAGCCAGTTTAATGCAGATTCTGCCCAGTAGTTCCCAAAGCATGACGCCCTGGGAGGCCCTCGCCCTCCTCTGGGGATCACTGTGCGCTGCGCCAGGGCAGCGAGGCGGAGACCCGGGAGTGCGCCTACTACAATGCCAACTGGGAGCTGGAGCGCACCAACCAGAGCGGCTGCGAGCGCTGTCAGGGTGAGCAGGAGAAGCGGCTGTATTGTTATGCCTCTTGACACAACGTCTGGGGCACTGCGGAGCTGATCAGGAAGGGCGGCTAGCTAGATGACTAACTGCTACAACAGACAAGAGTGCATGGCCACCACCCGCAGACGTACTTCTGATGCTGTGAAGGCAACTTCTGCAAGGAGCGCTTCACCCACTTGCCTGAGACTGGAGGGGCCCCTAAGCCCCCCACGCTGCTCACGGTGCTGGCATACTCGCTGCTGCCCATGGGGGCCCTCCCTCCTCGTCCTGCTGGCTTTCTGGATATACTGCCATCGCAACACCTCCCCACCCCCAGCCACGTGAACGTCCAGGAGGACCCTGGACCTGCACCCCGTCCCGTTTGGTGGGCCTGAAGCCGCTGCACCTGCTGGAGATCAAGGCCCGGGGGCGCTTCAGCTGCATGTGGAAGGCACAGCTCAGGAACAACTTTGTGGCTGTTAAGGTCTTCCCTCTGCAGGACAAGCAGTCATGGCAGAGTGAGCGGGAGATCTTCAGCACCCCTGGCATGAAGCATGAGAACCTGCTGCAGTTCATTGTCACCGAGAAGCGGGGCTCAAACCTCGAGGTGGAGCTGTGGCTCATCACAGCTCCATGACAAGGGCTCCCTCATGGAATACCTCAAGGGGAACAGCATCCCGTGGAATGAGCTGCACCACATGGTGGAGACACTATCCAGAGGCCTGTCATACCTGCACAATGACGTCCCCTGGTGCCACGAGGAGGGTCACAAGCCGTCCATTGCCCACAGGGGCTTCAAGAGCAAGAATGTGCTGTGAAGAGTGACCACATGGCCATGCTGGCTGACTTTGGCCTGGATGTTCGCTTTGAGCTGGAGAAGCCACCGAAGGAAAAAAATTAAAAAACAACCCACGGGCAGGAGGGGACATGATAGTACATGGCCCTGAGGTGCTTGAGGATGTCATCAACTTCCAGAGAGATGCCTTCCTGTGCATTGACATGTACGCCATGAGGCTGGTGCCACGGGAGCTCATGTCCCGCTGCAAGGCTGCTGACAGACCAGTAGGCAAGTACACCCACTATGAGAACGGCCACTTCTCCTACTGCATTCAGTGGTCTCCACTCTGAGTACATGATCAACTCCATCCATAAGCTGAAGCAGCTGCCCGAGAAGTACATGATAGACAATGTGCTGGAGAACTTCACCATCTTGCAGGTATAAAGAAAGGCGATGGGCAGAATGGATGGCATGCCTTCTCAGCGGCCTGCACCCTCATCTTCCCTCTCACTGCAGGAGGTCACTGACAGAGGCATACTGGGTATGCAGTTGTATCAGACTAGAGACTATATAGGCAAAAGCCGTGTCTGAGGAATGATCAGCCCAGAATGTAGAACTATGGGCCCTAGTCAGGGCATTATAACTCAGCAAGAGTAAATGCATCAACCTCTACACCAGACTGGCGCTGTGCCCTTGCCACTCTGCATTGTACAAGAAAATAACTTTTGACAGCAGAAGGAAAATAAATTAAAAATAAAGAAGAGATCTTAAACCTACTAGAGGTAGTTTGAAAGCCCAAGAAAGCAACAGTCATATGCTGCAAGGGCCATCTGAATGAAAAGATGGCTAAGACACAGACAGTACTGTCAAGAGTCATGCTAATCTAACAGAGGAAGAATGGTGAGCACGCCCAGACCACAGAATCTATGCCAGGATGACACCGGATAATCTTTCAGCAGCATGAATTTACCCACCTAGAAAAACTGCTCTAGAACTCTTGTTACCCGACTGCTTAATGACAGCACTGCATCCTTGTGCCAGAACAATACCAGACAGCGTCCTGTTGGGTCAACAGGAATTTAACGCTGTGGCCAGACTCCCTTTAACTATTTAAAGATAGACTTTACTGAGATAGGATCTAGCAGAGGAGATAGATATCTTAGTTTTATCTGCACGTTCTCTGTACAGAAAAGGGTAGTAACCAAGACACTGCTAAAGACATTATCCCTTGATAGGGGACTAATTAACTATAGAATCACACAATGACCCAGGCTTCACAGCAGATGTAATACAGCAGATAGCTAGGGCCCTAGGTATCCAATGGAACTTATACATGGTATATTGCTCCCAGAGTTTAGAAAAGGTAGAATGCATGAACCGGACCCTCAAACAGGCTTTGGCTAATTTATGTCAGGAAACTAGTCTACCCTGAACAGACGTTCTTCCCATATCCCTCCTATGGGAATGCTGTACCCCCAGGGCCAGAATAAAATCTTTTTCTCCCTTTGGAGACTCTGTATGGCAAAACCGACTCCAATAAATAGATGGGAGGGGAAACCTAAAGAAATCAGAAGATTATGTATGAAAAAAAAAAAAAAAAAACTGGGAAAGAACCCCTTCAACCTACCTGGAAGGGACTTTATCTTGTCATACTAACTTATCCCATAAACCTTAAAGTTACAGAGCTGAATTCCTGGATCTATCATTCCCTAGTGAAGACAACCTACCAGAGCAGTGGATCGCCTACTCAAGGGAGAGACCCCTCCAACCAGAGCTCTGCCTGAACTGTCCAGCAGTTGTCTCCCACACACTCCAGGGTGACCCGTGATCTGCCAGAGGTTTAGAAAAGTAATAACCCAGCAGGAGACCCCATGTCTATCTGTCCATTGCTCTTATCATACTCTGAGCCTTACTCCTCTCAATTGCCTTGTCAGCCAGCTCTGCAGATCCCTTCCAAGGGATTGCTACCTGTCAAGCTTATATATACAATTGGCAAAATCATGCCTCAGTTTTTCCTCTTAGGAAAGTCTATAGGGAAGACATTAAGAGTTAAAGTTTATGTTAAGTCAGACAGATCAAAGTGGAGCATAGACACTGATTTTACTTCGACTGGTGATGCTAATGGATGGGGCAATGAATGGTCCCCTGAGAGAATAATTCAGACCTATAACCCTGCCACTTGGGCGCAGAATGGCAGCTGGGGCTACCAAAACCCCATCTAGCTCCTAAATAAACTAATAAGATTACAAGCAGAGGCAGAAATATCACTTGCTGGCTACCAAACGAGAGCTGCAATTCTCCAGAACCGATTGGCCTTAGATTACTTATTAGCAAAAAGAGGAGTTTGTACTAAGTTAAACTTAACAAACTGCTGTTTACAAATAGATAACGAGAAAACAGTGAAAGATATTGCCAGAGGCATACGGAAAATATTCCATGCTCCAGTCCAGAAATGGGAGCCTCTCTTTGACTAAAAATGGTTTTCTCAGTTTAATTGAATTAGAGGATTTAAAGATCTATTAGGAACCATGGGACTCATTTTAGGGAGCCTGCCTATTACTCTCCTTATCCTGATTTCATCCACGATAACACACAGTTGGTCAACATGTCACAACGAAGCATGTCTGCTGGCTTGGCAGTATAACCCCACACTGCACAGTGATGAACAAGAATACTAACTATACTCTGTTCTGTATTCAGAAAGTCCAAGATGCTGCACCCCACCCACACACTGTGGCCCCGCCCAGCAAGAAGCAGCCAGATGGAGTCTTCGCCCCAATTCCTCATCAAAGCTAATTGTCATCAGTTTGACAACAAAATGGGGGAATGTGGAGAGGTCTACCTACCACTTCCAGCAACTATAAAGAAAAGCTGTGACACCTCCTGTAACCTGAGCTTGCTGGAATGTAGCCAGCAGACAAAGAACTTCCCGCGCTTGAAACCCCTTCCCCTAATTTACATCCTTCTCTTCCCACATTTGCTCTAACCTATATAAATATGTTCTAACCAGAACCAGGGGCTCAGCTCTTTGGGGAAGAAATCCCAGATGAGACCATGCATGTAATAAATCTGCCTAAAATACTTCCAAAGAGTGCTCACTTGTTTTCTCCTGAAAACCATAACAGAATTCCAAAAAAAGTGACAAATTCACAAATTCACAAAATATGAAGGTCCATTAATAAATCAACAATGTGATAGTAGACCATGCGGTGGTCAAACGTCCTGCAACTGCTGTGGTTTTTCTCTGTGAAGTGTTAGTGACTAAATAATGACTTCTGAGGTACCACTCTTCTAGCCCTTAAGGTCAGTGACTGTATCATTTATCACTATTCTCCAGAATATGTTGGTAAGAACACTAGCTCTTGAGATTAAAAGCCTTACTTGAGAAAAGTTTTTGGTCAAAACATTTTTGAAGGCCCGAGTTAAGCAAAGTTAGAGTTTCTTTTCAGAAACTTTAAAATGCTCAGATGTGCTTCAAAATGTGCAGGGTAGATCCGCAGATGTTCTCTGGTGTGCAACACGTGTTCCACGGCTGCCTCTTAGAATAAGGCTTTAAAGAACTCACTTCAGGAAACGGTGAAAGTGGTGATTCACTGAGCTGGAAGTTTAGAAAAGCATTTGCATTGATATTATTTTCTCTGTTATCAGAGGAGAGACAAAGCACATACACACCACATTTCTTATGCGTAAAGAGAGATTATGATTCATGTTAACTTCATATGTATATAATTTGTCATGGGGTTCTTTTTCACAATATCAAGTGAAGTGTTACAATTTTGTTTAAAACCTCCTTTTTTTAGTTTTTTCCACAGGATTTCCATCATTTTTCAAATTTCATCTTTTGGATCCTGTGCGTAAGAGTAGAAAAAATAGAGTAGATATTCCCCCGCCCACTCCTGCTATATAATGAAAAAATGCAGGAGCAGTCAAACCTTGAGACCTAAGGATGGGAATAATATTTAAAACATTTAAAACCAGTATTTAAAAAACACTGTTTTTCTTTTTAGTTTATGTCTAAAAGTGATTCTAAAAGCCAAGCTGATTACTATATGTAAATTTATGAAGGTCAAATCAATAGACATGGAAATTTAAAGGCAATTATGTTAAAACGACTGAGTTTCATCATGTACTATAGCCAATGCTATGGGGACAAGGTGACAAGTGTGTTTTTTGGGAAGCTTATTATTTTAACTTCGCAGTTGCAGATAAGAAGCCATTTGGGAGAAGAGGCGACTGTCTTTCAAAATAAAGAAGATGTGTTTCTGATTAGAGAAACAGGTCCCGCCTAAACAGAGCTTGTGGGGCCTCCCTTTTTCAGCTTCTGCTTTGATTTCCAGGGAGCCTTGAGCTGGGCTTGTTTTTTATTTTGGGCCTGTTGAAGGCACCTGTGTACAGAAGGGCCTCTTGAGAACCTTTGACATTCTGACATGGGCTCTTGCCTCATTCATTGTTTTTTTTGTGTGTGGAGATGCCCTGCTGGGAGGCCTTCAGCTTCCCCCTTGCAGGAAGAAGAGATACTGGAAGGAGGAATCTGGAGACCTAGAGATGGAGAATGCTGCTGGCTCACACAGGAGAGTTCTTATTTTTTTCTGAAGGATAAGGTGGGAACTAACCAAAGAATGCTGTGTGGCCTGTAGGAAGTTGGAATATTGTAAGCATGGTACTGCATTGGGAATTTTGCATGCTACATGACAAGGAGAGATTGAAATTGGCATAAACTATTTTGCACAGATAGATCTTATGCTTTACTTTCCTTCATTTCCTTTATCTGTAACTCTGAGGAAAAATACTCTGAAGTCAAGATTCAAATATAATTCTACTTTTGCCATTTCTTCAAAGAAAAGATAGAGAATGGGGTGATCATTTTTCTTCTTCCACCAACCTTTCACGTGGTTAAACCATAACCGTCATGACACTGAGGAAGACACATGGTAGTTGGGTCATGAAAAAATGAGTATAGGAAACCCAGAGAAGAAAATGGATTGTTATCTTGGAATACACATGGAAGGTGTGGTTAGCATAATCTAGAACAGGTAAGCTTACTTTCACACTTATATCCATTCTATGCATGACTTTTAGTCCTTTTGCAAGATTACTCTTTCAGGCCTGAGAGCCGACTGGGTTCCAGCTCTGACACAGTTGAGTGAACCAAGGCCAGTTAATTCTCCAACCCTCATTAAAAAAAAACTTCATCTCTGAAAGAGGGTCATTCATAGTACTGCATCCTAAAGTCTTATTAGAATGCATTAATGTATTCGACAGAGCCCAACGAGTGCTCAGTACTATTTCAGATACTGGGGAAAGAGCATTGGACAAACAGGTCAGGACAAGAAGGGCTCTCTGAGAGGCAACACTGAGTAAAACCCTGAAGAAAGAGCAAAGTATATTGTTGGGAAGAGGGAATAGTATGGTAAAATGTTGGGGTAGGGAGTGCCTGGCTTGAGGTCTAGCAAATAGACCGATGGGACTAGGACTGATGAGAGGGGCAGGGAGTGGGAGAAAGAAGTAAGAAGCTAAGGAGCTTCAATTCTTGGACCTTATGGGTTACAGTGAGGACCCTGGCTGTCATTCTGAGTTAGACAGGATGCTATTGATGGGTTTCAAATAGAACAGGGAGGTGTTCCAGTTCCATTTTAACAGAACCCCTTGGTTTTTGTGTTGACAATACACTGCAGGTTGGTAAGGACAGAAGTTGAACAAGATCAGGGCTAGTCCCTGGACAAACCAGGGAAGGTATGATGATAGCTTAGAGCAGGGTGGTAACAGAAGTATTGAGAATTAGTAGGCTTCTGGATATAGTTTGAAAATAAGGTTGACAGAGTCACTAATGGTTTGGATGGGGTGTGTGAGAAAGCATGAGACTTAAGGTAAGTTCAAGATTGTAGATCTGACCAACTTAAAGGACAGAGTCACAAAAAACTAAGATGTGAAAGTCTGTAGGAAGAGCAGGTTTTGGAGAAAAGGCAGGCTGCTTTGATTTTAACACAGGAAGACTGAGATGTCTCATGATATCTAGGTGGAGAGGTCAGTCTATGCACCTGGAGCGCAGGTCCACGTTTGGGACCAGAGGTGTGGGAGTTATCAGCAGATAGAGTCTATTTAAAGCCATGAGATGATTGAGGTCACCCAAGGAATGACTATAGGTAGAAAAAAAGGAAGGACTCAAGTGCAGTTATCCAGGAGACAAAGAGAAGCTAACCAAGTAGTCTGAGAAAGAGCAGTTGGAATGGAAAGGGGAACATTAGGAAGGTGGTATCCTGGACCCAATGAGAGAGTTTCAAGAAGGAGAGTGACTGATTGTGTTAGGTGATGCTGGTGGTTAAATTAGATGAGGATTGATTACAGTCATTGGGTTAGTAACAAGGAGGTCACTGGTAACCTGGGCATGGTTTTGTATATAATGTTATTGAGTAATCTCATTTTATTTTTTTTCAGGTGGCTGTCCAATTCTCCCGGTACAATTTATTGCAGTAAATAGAATGAAAGAAATGGAGCAATAGCTTTGGGTGGGGAAGGTAGGGTCAATAAAGTGGATTTTACTTTTTAAAAATGAGATAGATAATAAATGATCGAATGATCTAAAATATATTAAACCATTAGTCATATAGGATATAGTATAATAGTAAGGCTCTGACACATAGCTTGATTATGTTTATTTAAAAATTAATCAATGATTTCTCTCCTTGATTCTATCACATCATGATTCCTTCTGACAAAATTTAATTTTCCTGTCTCAGTTAACTGAGGCTAAGTATTAGATAGAAGAGTCTCTCTGATGCTAGGATATCTGATTAAGAGCATATCATCCATCTTACCCTCAATGATGGTTTCAACCATTCCCTGATGGGAGCATTATTTAACTTTTTTCTCTCTCTGGCATATGAGGTAGTTATAAGATGATCAACTATCCCATTTTGTCTGATACTGTGCCAGTTTTATCACCTAAACCCCTGTATCTCAGGAATTCCCTCAGTCTGGGGCAAGCTTGGGAACCCTGGCAGAAAGAGATCGTTACTTTAAGTAATTAAAATGTTTCAGCATGTGGCCTGGCACTTTTATTTGTAAGCAAAAGGAAATTTTTCTTAATTTCTTCTTAATTTCACCTACCCCAGGTTTTATTCTTGGGGGTCCCACATCTGCTTCAACAGGAGTTCTTGTTTCTCTGTGCCTGCATGCGTGGGCATGAGTATGTACGTTTGCGTGTAGGTAGAGGAGCACCCTTCACATTTTTGACTTCCTAGCTCATCTCTGCTGGTGTATATCTGACCTCATTCTCATACTATTATACAACAAAGTTCTGAAAGTCCTGGCCAAAACAAGAAAACAATAAAAAGATATAAAAGGGATCCACATTGGAAAAGAAGAAATAAATCTGTCATTTTTATTTGCTGATGACATAATATTATACCTAGAAAATTCAAAGACTCCACCAAGAATCTGGTAGAATCGATAAATGGATGCAGCAAAGTGGCAGGATATAAAATCAGTACATAAAAATCAGTAACATTTCTATATGCAAACAATGAACTGAAGAAAAGAAAAATCAGGAAAGAAATATTATTTGCAACAGCACCAAAAAAAGATAAAAGATATTTGGGAATAAATCTAACAAAGTAGGTGATAGACTGCTAATTGAAAGCTGTAGATAGAAAATAAAAGATAGAAGACATAAAGGGAGGAAAGAATATTCGATGCTAATGGATCAGAAGAATTAATATAGTTAAAATGTCCATCTTACCCCAAACAATAAACAATTTGAGCAAGTTCAAAAGTTATATTTAAGGGAGAAGTGGTGATCATGAAAATAAAAAGCATGAGATAAGGTAGTAGAATTGCCCAAGTGGTCTAGATGTTTTCCCCTTCTCTTCAGAGTTCCATGGGGAAGGTCAGAAAAGTGTCAGCCATTTTTTTCCTATGATTTTCTTTGAATCTATCTCATTCTGTGCATGTGGTAGTGAATCTTACAGTCTCCCCAAATCCCTGAAAGGCAATGAATTCATAGTTGAGAAACTGAATGGGAAGTCTATTCTGAATGCTTTTTCCTTGAAGTGATTTTTAGAAATAACCAAAAAGCACATTTATTTTTTTTTACAAATTAGCATCACAATCTTTTTTTTCAAAGAGTAGTATTTTGAAAAAAAAAAACACCTCAGAATTATTGGCACTATAGTGATAAAAATTAAGTGAACATATTAATATTCTTTTCCAAAGTAATAATTTGCAAGAGTGTTGTTCTCAGAGAAGTTCACAATATCCTGAAAATAACTTTCTTATAAATGGAAAGTGAGAGTGGTTCTTTATATCAGAAGACAGTACTGTGTCATTAGCTGTCTCTCTGTATCTGCACATGAAGTGTTCTGAACAGTCTTGTGATGGTGTCTTCATTCAATTACATAACAGTAAAGTCAATTATCTTGAATGTTCACTTTCTGGATTCTTTGTGTGGGAGAAGAGCAATAACTAATCATTAGGGGGTTTTGGTGAGAAAATCAAGGAAATCAGGTAACCAAATCTGGGAGAAGTTCTCTCAGTTTGCTCCATCTCAGTATTTGTAATGTCGATGATCTTGCTTGCTTAAAGAATACCACTTGCTCTTTATCTTTAAATCCAGGGGCATTACAACTTTTGGTTTTCTCTCTCTTCTGCTTTTCTATTCAGTCAGCTGTCTTTATTGCAATTTCCCTTTCAGAAACACGTGACTTCCAGTAAAGAACAAAACATATCTATTCATTTTACCCTAATCTCTTCCACTCCCACTTGTTTTTTTATTACCCCATCCATTTTTCCTGGACCAAATACAGGCTCTAATTACTTTTCTTGCAGTTTCTCTGGCTTACTCTGACCTTCCCTGTTCCTCTAGTTTCCTCTTACCCTCGGAATTTTCCTCATCTTCAATTCTTTACTTTGATGCCCCTTAGAAGAAAGATGTTCAACTAACTCTACCTGGAATATTCTCTTAGCCTATGGGTATATCCTTACACACTTATTTTTTAGTTTCAAAGAAGTATGTGAATGTGATGAAGAATTAAGACCATGTTAGAAATTGGAGGAAGTAAAGCACTGAAATCTACTAGGTAGTTATTTTATAATACAAGTATGAGGAATATTAGGCAATATTTATCTACATCAAAGATTGACAGATATTTTCCAGGGAATGGAACAAATTAACCAATGGCTTTTGAGTCAAATAAAGCATTAGATTAGAGAAAACAAAAACATTTTATTTCACTGGCTGGGAGGTAATAACCTCACATGGATCTGATAAAGTAAGAAGCAAATTATATCTGAGAACAAAGAGAAAAAAAAGGAACCTGAGGCTCAAAGAGACCAGAAATCGTTGTATACTCCTTGCTTCCGGAAACTTCTTACGGGAAGGAAAAATGAAAACTCTTTTTCTGGGACTGGTTATATAATGCTTGCTACCAAAAATCTCTCACAGGAAGAAAAGGCTAAAAATCTATCCAGAACTACGAAAAGCTGTCATGATCAGCCAACATTCCCAGCCCGAATGGCCTAGGAATCCTTGTCTAGCTCCTGCTGCATGACATGAAGCAGTACATGTGAACTTTCTATTTTCTTGTTTTGCTAATATGTATGCAGTGATTGAGAAGATGCATTTGTGTTGCCCTTCCCCCTTTATTCCCTTTTAGAAGAGGTAGGGCATTTGATACATGCTTGTCTTTCTCCTATTTTTCTTTAACATGGTCATATCTGGGGCCCATTTTTATGGAAAGAACAACAGAAAGAAAACACATCAGCAGGCTGACTTGCCCCAAAACTGTTATATGAAAGCTTTCCAGGTATGGGTAAAATTGATTTCAGAACTGAATTTTCTTATCTCTTTTCCTCTCACTGTTGAGCTAACATTGCTACATCTGCATAGGACACCATGGGAATCACTCACACTCTTCATTTGTAGATGCTTCTGTTGTGGTGCAAGAGAAATTCATTCACCCCTTTGAGGTTCTTCACAGGCTGGAAAAACAAACAAATTAACATCAGACATAATAAGTAGGAAAAACCCCAAATTCACTTTTTAATTGAAGGAATATTGCATCATAATATTATATAGGTTTGAGGTGTGCATCATAGTAAATTTACATCTGTATATATGAAATTAGATTTTCCACCATTTCCATTCTTCCTTCACTATACATTGATTCCCTCTACCCAATTTGCCCACCCTCTTCTCTTCCTAAAAACAAGAATTCGCTTTTATTGACTAAAAATCTTTTTGTTTGATTTAGTTTGCTTGCTTGGTTTTTCTATACATCACTTAGGAGCAATATCATATATTTGTCTTATTCTTTCTGGCTGTGCTTACAAAAATAATTCCCTTTAAGTCCATCCAGGTTGCTGAAAATGGCAAATTTCATCTTTTTTGATAATTGAGTAGTATTCCATTATGTATATCATTTTTAACTACTAATATGTCCATGGGCGCGTAGTTGTTTCCAGCTCTTGGCTATTGCTGCATGAATAATAGGGTGCATTAGTGTTTTCATGCTTTTAGGATAAATAACCATCAGTGGGATAACTGGATAATATAGGATTTCCATTCCCAAGTTTCTGAGAGATCTCCATACTGCTCCACAGTGGTTGTACCATTTTACTCTCATACCAACAGTGTATAAGTTGCCTTTTCTTTGCACTTCACCAACACTTGTTACAGTCTTGGCTAATAGCCATTCTCACAGGTGTGAGGTGATATCTCATTGATTTTCATTTCCCTAATGGCCAGAGAGGTAGAACATCTTTTCATGTGCTTGTTGGACATCTGTCTTTATAGAAGGATTAATTAAGATCATATACCCATTTTAATGGGTTTATTTGCTTTTCTGTTGTTGAGTTTTATGAGTTCTTTATAAATTTTAGATAATGCTTTTCTGATGTATGATGTGCAAATATATTCTTGAAGTCTTTTTGTTTTGATGAGAGTTGCTGTCATTGTGCAGAAGCTTTTAGATTTGATGCAATTCCATTTGTTTATTTTGTATTTTATTGCTCTTGACGTTGGAATTGAGTTCCCAAAGATATCTGTTAGGTCAATGTCAGTTAGTATTTTGCCTGTTTTCTTCTATGTATTTTATGACTTCAGGCCATAAATCTTTATCTAAATCTTTAATTCATTTTGAATTAATTTTTGTGTAATGGTATTAGGTAGTGATCTAGTTTCAACCTTTTGAATTTGACTATTCAGTTTTCCCAGCACGAGTTATTGAAGAGACTGTCCTTGCCCTATTGTATGACTTCTTTGTCATAAATTATGGCTTCTTTGTATCTGTGTGAGGGTTCTAAATTCTATTCCATTCTTTGTGTGTCTGTTTCATTTAAATATTATATTGACTTGATTACTTTTGCTTTTAATAGGGTTTGAATTCAGGGTACATCTCTGCTTTTGTTCTTTTCCCTTAGGATTGGTTTTGCTGCTCCGGTTCTCTTGTCATTCTAAACAAATTTCATGACTTTTTGTCCTATTTCCATGAAGAACGTCTTTGGGATTTTGACGGAGAGTGCATTGAATCTGTATATTGCTTTAGACAACATTTTAACTATGTTCATTCTTCTAGCCATGAGCTTGGAATATAGTCCCATTTCTTTGTGTAATCTTATATTTCTTTTAGCAGCGCCTTATAGCTTTCAGAGGTCTTTCATTTCTTTTTTAGTTAATTTCAAGATGTGTCATTCTTTTTGATGCAATTGAAAATGGGATTGCTTACCTCAGTTTTCTTTCGCAAGTTTATTGCTTGCATATATAAATGCAATAGATTTTTTAATATTAACCTTGAAGTCTGCCACTTTACTGTATTCATTTATTGTTTCTAGCAACTTTTTGCTGGAGCCTTTGGTATTATCTATATTATCTTGCCTTCAGCAAATAGTGATAGTATCACTTCTTTCTTTCCAATTTGGATCACTTTTATGTCTTTTTATTGTCTAATTGCACTGACCAGGACTTTCGATTGTATGACTTGTCTCACTATTAACTATAGTGGGGAGAGTGGACATGCTTGCTTGTTCCTGATCTTAGAGGAAAAAACTTTCAGTTTTTCCCCATTGGATATGATGTTAGCTGTGAACTTTCATATACAGCCTTTATTTTCTTGAGGTCCAATCCACCAATACCCAATTTTTGGAGAATTTTTTTAACATAAAATGATGTTGAATATTATAAATTTATTTACCTGTCTATTGAGATAATCATATGGTTTTTGTCTTTCTTTTTATTAATGTAGTGTATCACATTTATTGATTTGCAAATGTTGAACCATGGTTGAATCCTTGGAATAAATTGCACTTGATTGTAGTGTGTTTCTTTTAATGAGTTGTTGAATTCTGATTGCTAGTATTTTTTTTAAAAGTTTTTACATCTTATTCATCAAAGATATCGTTCTGTATTATCTTTTTCTGGGGATGTGTTCATTTGGTTTTGAAATCAGCAACATTTGGCATAGATATGCTTGGGAATTTGCCTTTTTCTTCAACTTTTGGGAACAGTTTGAGAAGGATAGGTATTAATTATTTCTTAAATGTTTGGTAGAATTCATTAGCGAAACCATCTGGTCTGGGTTTTTTTTTTTTTTTTTGCAAGATTTTTTTAATTGCTACTTTAATTTCTTTGTTTGTGATCAATCTGTTCAGGATTTCTATTTCTTCCTGATTTAGTTTTTGGATATTACATGTATCCATTTCTTCTAGGTTATCCCATTTTTTTTTAACCATGAGGGTGTTCACAGTGCTTTCTGAATGTTGGTAGTATCAGTTGTAATTTCTCCTCTTTCATTTCTTATTTATTTTTGTTTTCTATCTCCTCTATTTTATGAGTCTGGCTAGCAGTTTATTTATTTTATTCTTTCAAAGAACGAGCTCTTGGCTTCCCTGGTTTTTTTTTGAATATTTTTTTGTCTGCAAACACAATTCCTCAATGTACAATTCCTTTATGCTCAGTTATAGCTAAGGAGCTATTAAAGTTAGGCAGATGTCACCATTTGATAATATTTAGTGACTTACACTGGTTACCTTTATAATATAAGACAGATTCACTAAAATGCAATCAGCATTCATTTAATATTTTGTTATACCAACACAGAACATGGCCTATTTGAGTAACATCTCAAATCACTAACAGCATGATCTGTGTCTGAAGCCTATTTTGACTAAGCTATATATAAAAAAGTGAGTGTTTCACTACCCATGAGTTAGTTAACTGCGGTTCATACTTTAAAAATTTATGTACACCCACACAAGAAAGCAATTTGATTTTTTTAAACGAAGTCTGATTGTCACATTGTAAACCTATCCAGAAACAAAAATTTGAGTCAGTTAGAAACATTTAATATTGATTTAACATTAATAGGTCAACTGGAATATAATTATCATAGGTTAAGAAAAACAAAGAATTAGTAATTTGAATTTGCACCTTGCAAGACATAGGAAACATATAGGAAGAACCAAGATCAATTCTTACTTTGTTAATATTCACTTCAGTTCTACACACAGCAATAGTAATGTCAAATGGGGGAAAAGTGGAAATTCTTGGATTCTTTTGTAGGTGTCATTGGAGATGATATCAAGCCCAGTGTCCATACATTGAAAAATGTTGGTTTTCCAGTACTTTATTGCTCTCTTAAACTTGGAGAAGCCTTTATGGCTTATTCCCTTAGAAGTGAATAAGAAATGTAGACAGCATCAAGTCAAAGATATAGTGAAATGGACATACCTAATCATTACGACAATGTTTTCAGGAAGTTATCACTACGCATAGAGAAGGGTTGCTGTTTATGGCTAAAAAGGACAAAATGAAAGTCAATTTTACAGATCTAGAAGCTCTGAAAAGTGTTTAATGCATATTGACTTTCAAGAATATGTCTATTGAAGCTCTTATTTTGAAAGACAGGAGTCTCAGAAGTAATTATTGTGAAAACAGAGCACAAGAGCAGTGTTTCTTACCTTGTAGAGTGATTCTGTTACGTACATCTCATTTATAATGTGAATCCAAAACAGTTTTAACAGCATGACATCTACCTTTGAGGAATCATTTCTTAAGCAAAGGATAAAATAAAAGAATTTGTTCGCTGGACAATTGTATAGCTGAATTGATATTTCTCAATTAAATGCTAATTATGGAATTAAAACCAGAACATCTTTGGGAGGTATGCACTTCAATTTAGAGAAAAATCTTAAGTCAATATTATGTCCAAACTACATATCAGAATATTTATAAAAGCCAAGCTTTCACATTTATTTGATGTCTAGTTTTCCATGTCTGTGTGCAGACAATGATTAGAAGTGCATATAGTGTAAACAGTGCAAAAATGTGCATGTGGAGCAAAGTCACAGATGTGCTAAATATAAAATAAAAGATTCCAAGAAAGCAATGGACATACCAAAATAACTAGTCCAATAAAGAAGTAAAACTATAAGGTAACAATTAGGAAGGGTGAAGAATGATTATGCCCTTGTTTCTACAGAAGTCAAATTAGTGGCATAGATAGCACTTGCCAAACAAAAAATAACCAATGACATTGACTTTTCTTTTTCAATAATAATTTTTTTTAAAGGAAAGGTGCAGGTAAGAATGAGGGCAAGTAGGCAGGCAGGCAGCAAGAAAGAGGAGGAAGAAGCATTTATTATTTAATTTAATTGTTCATCTTGGTTGTTACCCTGGCCCCAGGTGTTGAACTTGGTCCTTGGGATGTACGTGGACTATGTCAGGTGGCCTTATCCACTAGGCCAACAGGGAATGCCAGCATTGACTTCTATTTATTTATGTTAAATCACTGGAAATGGTATCTGCTGCATTTAATTGTTCATTAATGTAAATGACTGAAGGAATCGATTTCAATTGATAGTCAACATCTCACATAGTTAAATCACTCCAACACAGCCTCGTAATAACTCACACAGCAAGCAGTAATTTATTTTGTAAATTTTGACCCATTGTTACTACCATGCTTTGGTTTTCTCAGGTGTCAAATGTAGAAGAAGAAAAAAACGAGTTAGATGGGGGTTGCAGCTAGAGAATAAACTTTATACAATCCATATACACGTTTCAAAGCTGCTGAGTCCCAAGTCCATCTACGAAATCCAGGGCTGCCAGTTATCATGTGTAATATACTAAAGCTGTATTATCTGAA
Source organism: Solenodon paradoxus (assembly GCA_004363575.1). Taxonomy (NCBI): domain Eukaryota; kingdom Metazoa; phylum Chordata; class Mammalia; order Eulipotyphla; family Solenodontidae; genus Solenodon; species Solenodon paradoxus. Next base: position 523,915 of record RJWH01000718.1, on the reverse strand, counting down.
TAGCTTATTAATCCTCATAAAGCAGGTAAATCAGTGTGTCAACCTGAAACAAACCATGTACTTTTAACTGACCATAGCAAAATATCCACTCTTAGAACTTTACACATCATCATTTGATTCAAACAATTAAGCATATCCTAACAGCATATAAAAAGTTTTGCTTTTACGAAAGATTGTTTCCCATGTTGATTAATCTAGACAGCTAACCCATTGGTTTATGTGACTTTATTGAAGAAAATAAATCAATTACTAGCAGATCTTTTAGTTTATTATTCATCTATTGATAATTTGCATCAGTCATTCATATAATTTTCATATAATATGAAAATTATAAATGTTTAAGAAACTATTTTGGAATACAAAGGACGTTTGACTTCCAATTTCCATTTTCTGTAGAACAAGAATAGGCCATTCCTTTACTGTCATGAATAAAATACATCACAGTTTTCGTTCTGCTGATGGTATAAATTCAATACCAATTCTCTAGCCACATCAGTTATGAGCATAAAGTATATCATGCAACCTTAAATAACTGTGGAAGATAAGAGTATTTTACTATGTCTATGTCATCTAATTTTTGATTTAAGGTTATTGTTTCTTTGTTGATTTTCAGTCTGAATGATCTGTCCTTTACTGTGAGTTGGGTGTTAAAGTCCCCTATTCTTTCTGTGTTGCTGTCAGTTTTCTCTTTAGATATATTAATATTTGCTTGATATATTTGAATGTTCCTATGTTGGATGCATGCATATTCCTGTTATTTTGATACCTTTGTCATTATATAGTGATCATTTTTTATACTTTATTATCTTTTGGACCAGAAATCTATTTTATCTGATAGGAGTATAGCAGTGCCTGTTTTCTTGGATTCACCATTGGCTTGGAGTACCATTTTACATTCCTTTACTGAGTCTATTTGTCTCTTTATCTTAAGTGAATCACTTGCAAACAGCATATAATCACTCTTCGTCTTTTAATTGGTGAATTCAGTTTATTGGCATTAAGGCTATTATCGATATTTGAGAACTTGCTACTGCCATTTTGACTTTTGTTTTCAGATCAGTGATCCTTTCCTCCATTTGGTCAATTCTGTTTCCATAGCTTTAGATGGTATCCTTGATTGCTTATTGCATTCTTTATTTCCTAAATCATCATTAGTTTTTTTGTAATATTTCATTTTCTGTATTCTGCTCATTATTTTTGACCTCATTTTGTTTTGTTACGTCTTCTTGTACTATTCGATCTGTTTTGCTGAGTTTAAAAAAACCTGATTTCTCTATAATTGCACTTTGAATTTCTTATTCATTAAAAAGATATAATCCCCCATGTCTTCAAATTGGTTTCTGATGAGTCATCTTGTGATGCCATAATACATTGACATTTTGAAGTCATGCCCATGGCATTTTTGTAACTGAACAGCTTTTAATTTTATTGGCAGGTGACACTCTAGCATTTTTATGTTATTTATTCATTTATTTAATATTTTTGACCCTTGCAAGCTTCCATAGCAAGGATCTCTTGCTGAGTGAGGGAGATGGAAATGACTGCTTCAGATACTCAGATGTGTAGAATTCCTCAGGCTATCCCCTCAATGTAGTCCCTGTTGTCTTGAGTTTCTAGGATTCTGTGGACTCTCTGCCAGTGTCTCCTCTGCAGAAGGTCAGTTGTATTTCTTAGAAATGAAACAGGGAATGACCTTAGCCACCATCCTAAAACACCTTTCTTCATATGTGGCTCTTAATATAATGAAATATGTACCTACTATTTCTGTTTTAGCAAAAGATTTTTTTATAAAATCATTAATGTGTATTGAATCTTATCACATGATTTTTCTGTGTCTGTTGATATGGTTATATAATTCTTGTTTTTTTCTTTGTCGATGTGCTGTAACACATCATTCATTCATTCACTTATTGATTACAATCATTGATCACATGTATGAAACTTCTTTGCATCCAAGGGATAAATCCTACGTGGTGATTATTATTATTTTTTTCAAATGTGCTCTTCAGTTCAATTAGCCATGATTTTTTTCAAGATTTTTGCTTTTATTTTTTTAATATTTATTTATTTTACTTCACTATTCATCATACATTTATTATATAAGCAAATAAACATTTGCTGAGTTTGAACTGTATGCCAAACATTGACACTGAGGCTAAAACTATGAATCACACATGGTCTCTGTTTCAAAATCTTACAGTAGTGTTTGAGAAATCACTGAATAATAAATTGAAATGGAGGAAGGAGGGGGTAGTACAACCAGAGCCATAAACCACTTGGGAACACATAACATACATGTATCCCAAGCTAAAGGGTCAAGATAGATTATACAAAATGATATGCCAGTTGGTAAACAGAAAAAGGAAGAACTAGGTTACAGTTTAGAGGGAAATGGAGGAGAATACTTCAGGCAAAATAAGTAATATTCATAAGATACCAAAATGGGGAGGGCATGACAATACTTTCCGGGTACACGAATGACTGTGATGCTGGTCTGGGAGTGAATGATAAGGTAACAAACTCAAGGTGCTGCCTTAAGCTTGGACTTCCTTTTCCAGTAGACGACAGGCTGAAGCTATAAAGGCAGGATTGACAGGATTAGAGGGGTGAAAGTAAGGTGGGAAGAGCAATTGTACCATCAGCTGGCCTGGGGGCAGACTAGGGAAATGGTTTGCTATTGAACTGTTTGCTCCGGTTACCGTAATTGATTTCCCATTGGTCCCCTTTCCATCAGTGGTAAATAGGATATCTGTCTTTCTGTGTAGAGTCTAACAAGCCACCTGACTGCTAAGATAGTTAAGGTTTGGGTCACCATATTAGGTTTTTTATGATCTAATGCTGATGAACATAGACAAAAGTTCTCTTTTTTTTAAAGGAAAGGTGCAGGTAAGAATGAAGGCTAGCAAAGGCAGGCAAGCAGGAAGAGGAGGAAGAAGCCCTTATGTTTTATTTACTTGCACCTCTTGGTTGTTTCCCCCAACCCCCTAACCCCCGTCCCTGGCCTTGGGAGGCAAACCTGGGACCTTGGGATGTATGTGGACTTCCTTGACTGAAAGCTGCTGACGAAAGATACTCTACTTTTTTTTTACTGAAAGGATATTTCATTTTGACATTAACTTGTTTTGAGGTATACATAAAACAAATTTACATTTATATATTGCACATTAGGCTTACCAATATTTTCCTTCCCCACCCTTCATTTACAATTAATCTGCTTTACACCACTTCCTCCGCCCCTCTCCTGTCTCTTTGGTACCCTTTAATTTGCCTTTTCATCCGCCGTCACTAAGTGTCCATTGTTTGGAATAGTTCTCTCTGTCTTTAAGTTTAGTGTTGTTTAATTATGTGATTTGTTTTCTATTTCTATACACATCATATGAGTGCTGTCATACAGTGCTGGCTTATCTCGGTAAGCATAATTCTCTCGAAGTCTATCCATGTTGTGGCAAATGGCAGGATTTCTCCCTTTTTGGTGGCCACAACGCTTCAGATAAGTGTTGTCGTGTTTTTAACGTAAATATCTAGTAGAGGAATAACTGGATCATGTGATATTTCCATTCTCAATTCTTTGGGAAATATTCATACTGCTTTCCAGAATGGCTGCACCATTTTACACTCCCACCAACAGTTAACTAGAGTTCCCTTTTCTCCACATCCTTTCCAGCACTGTTGTTTTATTTCTTGGGAAGGATAACCATTCTTACCAGTATGAGGTGATATCTTATTGTTGCTTTGATTTGCATTTCCCTGATGATAAAAGAAGTAGAACATCTTTCATAAAACTTTTGGCCACTGTATGTCATTCTTGTAGAGCTGTCTGTTAAGGTCAACAGTCCATTTTTTGATTGGACTGCTAGCTTTTTTGTTGTCCAGTTTTATGAGTTTTTCTTGTATTTTGGATATTAAGCCCTTATGAGGTGTGAAAGGCAAATAACCTTTCTCATTCAGTTGGATGTCTTTTTGTTTTTATGTGCATTTCTTTTGCTGAGTAGAAACTTTGTTGTTTTAGGCAATTGCATTTGTTTATTTTGAATTTTATTTGCCTTGCGATGGGAGTTGAGTTGCCAAATCTCTTAAATTTCTATCTAATAATGTTTTGCTGATATAAACTACTGGCTGAGGCTGGGCGACTTGTTTCTGCTTGCTGCGCTTGGACCCCTTGTATTCATCAAACCGCTGGGACCAAGTCCTGGCCACAGGTTGCTCCACCATGATCTCAGCCACTGAAGCTTGAGTTCCAAGAGGCCTGAGTCCCAAGGTGTGTGGCAGGAGGAGAGCCCTGTCTATATGCCCCTGTTCTTTCTTCCCCCAACTCTCTCCTGGACTTTATTCTAGCCAAGAATCCATGCTAGCAGCAACTACAGTCCCCTCCTCTACCCCCATTGCTTGGTTTGACCTAGACTTTTCTCTTCTGTGTCTGTATTTGCATCACTAGAGGCCAGTGGGGCTACTTCTGCTGTTTCCACAGGAGCCAGAGAGAGAAGCAAAGAAGCGATGGGGATCGCCATCTCTGCAATCTGGGTGCTGCTGGAGATCAGAGTGGTCACTTTGCACCTTCTGAAAGTGCTGGCATGCCCTGCTGCCCAATATACCGAAGTGGCTCCAGCAGCCAGCGGTCTCTGTAGTTTCGCTGGGTAGAGAACAAAGGACTTGCCTTTAGCACTGAGGTCTCTGTGCCTTTTTCACCCACCTGTAGAGCAGCTTGCTATATTCCAAGCTCCTTCTGTGCTTTAAATGTCCCTGGCAAGTAGCCAGTCTTTCCAGATGATTGTGTGAACTCTGGAAAACTGAGATTTTTTTTTGTGTAGCATCCTAGCCGTTACCATGCACCTACGCAATCGTTTTTTTCCCCTCAGGATTTTTGCTTTTATATGCATCAGTGATGTCAGTTTGTAATTTAATAAAATTAAATAAGAATTAAAATAAATAATAAAAATATAATAAAAAAATTAAAGTCTGGGGCTGTCCTTGTCTGATTTTGGTATCTGGGTAAAGTCAGTCTTGTAGAATGTACTTGAGAATTTTCATTCCTCTTTGATTTTTGTGAAAGAGTTTAAAGAGGATGGGTATCAGATTTTCTTTAAATGTTTAGTAGAATTTGCTTGTGATGCTGTAATCCTGGGGTCTTGTTTTTTGAGAACTTTTGATAACCATTTCATTTTATGTGCTTGTTATTGGTCTGTCCAAGCTATCTGTGTTTTCCTGCTTCAGTTTTGAAGGTCGTAGGGTTTTAGAAATGTGTCCACTTCATCAAGATTGATGAATTTGTCTGCTTATAGGTGTTCATAGCAGTCTTATGATCCTTTGGAAATCTGTGATGTCTGATGTTAACACCTTTTTCACTTCTGGTTTTTGTTATTAGGGTTTTCTCTCTTCTTTGTGAGTCTGGATAATTGTCTACCAATTTTTTAAAAATTATTTTGAAGAACCATTTCTTGGTTTCACTGATCTTTTAAATAGTTCTTTTATCTATTTTGACTCTAATATTGATTATTTCTTTCCTTTTGCTGAATTGTGGTTTCAATTGTTCTTTTTCTTTTTTGCTTCAGGTGTGTTGTTAGATATTTAATTTGAGATATTTCTTGGTTTTTGAAGTTTTTCTGTATTGCTATAAACTTTCTTTATAGAGCTGCTTTTGCTGCATCTCACGTGTAGCTTATCTCTTCATTTTTATTGATTCCAGGTAATTTTTAATCTCCCCATTGATCCAAGAGTTATTTAGAAGCATTGTTTTTAATATCCAAGTCTTTGTGGTTCTTTCTTTTTTGTTTTTCTGGTTCATTTCACTTGAGTCCGACCTGCGGAGCAGTCAACTGGGGTCCGGAGATCCACCTAGAACGGATGAAAGGGGTGGGACAAGAGGCGCGAAAAATGACAGCAAGACAAAGAATTCTGATCAAGCTGCAAAATTTTGTTAAGATGGAGGAACTTATATAGAAAGGGAAAAGAAGGGAAGTAGTTCTGATAGGTGGCCCCTGTGCATGTCTGCTGCGTGCTCTTTAGTTGGATTGGAGGGTGGGTGCATGTACAATACATGATCAAGACTCTGATTGATTGCTAGTGCACATGATCAAGGTTCTGATTGGTTGCTAACTGATTGGTTGCTAATGTTCTTGGTTGCTAATGTTTATGCTTTGTGAAATAGGGAGGCGATTGTTAGGCAAACAGGGAAGTGGCTGAGGTGCCTCTGAGTGCAATTTTCCGTTGGATTGCATCAGCCTGGCTTTGTGGCCTGGCCCAAGTCCCCAACACATTTCTAGTTTCAAACTATCGTGGTTAGAGAAGAGATCTTCAGTAATTTCTGTTAGGCTGGCCCAGGTACAAAAGCAGCAGCGGCCATGCCCGGGAAAACGGCAGCCAAGCCCGGGAAAAAGGTGGATGACGTCAGAATAAGGGATGCAACCCCCACACCTGGATTCACAGGGCCAATCCCAATCGCCATATGGGAAGCCCGCGAAATTCCTCTGCTTAAAGAGCCGGTACCCCTTTGTTCGGGCGCGCGACTTCCCAGCCTGCGACTTCCCGGCCCTCTGCGGACTTGGGAGTTTCGCCCGGGTGTGCAAACCCCAATAAAGCCCTGGCTATTCGACATTTTTTGTCTGATTGAGCTTGTCTCCTCGCGGAGACCAGAAAAACCTTACAATTTCCATTTTGCTGAATTTGCTACTTGTTTTGTGTCCCAGGATGTGGTGTATCCTTTAGAATATTCCATATGCACTTGAGAAGAATACAATTTCTTTTTCAGTAAGGTAGAAAACTATATTTTTCTGTTAGGTCTCTATGATCTATTACCTCATTTAGGGCTTTCATTTTTTTTAAAGTTAATTTTCTGTCTGGATAATCTATCAATTGATAGAAATGGAGTATTGAAGCCCCCTGATAATATGTGTTGCTCTTCTAGTTATATGTGCTTTATATATTTATGTGATCTGCAATGGCTACATGGATATTAATGATAGTTTTTTTAATCTTTGATGGATTTATCTATTGACCATAATGTAGTATCCATCTCTGTCACAAATTATTCTTTTTGATGAAAGTTTATTTTGTCTGATATTATTGCAGTTCTTGATTTCCTTTTAGTCTTGTCGCTTTGATATATTTTCCCATAACCCTTTACTTTCAACTTCTGTTTGTCTTTAGATCTCATGTGGGTTTCTTATAGGCATAATATTGATTAGTCATATTTTATTTGATTTTTTCAGCCACTATGTGTTCATTGATTGGTGAGTTCAATCATTCATATTAGGGTGATTTCTGATATAGAGCTTTATTGCTGTCACTTGATCCTATATTTTCTGTTAGAGCTATATCTGTTGTTTCTTTACCTATTTGTTTCTTTTGCCTTTTCCTTTGAGTGGTTTGTGTTATTGGTTCTCTTTTCTTCATTCCCTGCTTTATATCTTATTTGGATTAGGTTTGTGGTTACCTTGTGATTTTCCTCTAAGATAGTCTTTTCTGAACTGATATATTATTCTTATATGCCTATATAGATATCTTTGTTTTCTTCTTCCCTTTAAAGTTTCCCTGTTATCTCCTATTGATCCTGTCTTCGTTTCTGGTTCTATTTTACTATTTATTGCCTTTCCCAAGATTGGTAGTCTTTCTCTCCCTGTGGAGAGAAATTCTTGAAAGGCAGGTTTGGTAATGGAAAAATTCATTAACTTCAGTTTATTGTTGTGAGCATTTGTTTCTTCCTCACAATGCTAATTTCGTAGGTTAGAATACATGACAAATACTTTTTGTTTTGTAGAATTTCAAATATGACATTCCACGCTCACCTGGCCTGTAGGATTTCTGTTGAGAGTTGTGATGATTGCCTGATGAGTGTACTTTTGTACATTATGTTTCTCTTTTCTCTTCTAGCTCTTAGTAATTTTTCTTTATCTTTGACTTTTGATAGTTATACTATGATGTGTCTTGGTTAGGACATTTTGCATTTGGGAACCTGAGTGTTCTATTGACTTCTTATACTTCCAGAGTTAGTTTTGTGACAGCTATGGAAATCTCTCTGCTATTACTTCTTTAAATAAATTTTCTGCTCTTTTCTCCCTCTCCTCACCTTCAAGGATACTGATTATCCTTATGTTTGCTCCTCTCATGGTATCTGATAGTCCTTGCAGAGTGTTTCTGCTTCCCACCCTCCTCAATCTTCTTTCTCTCTCTTTTGTGATGAGGGTCACCTTGTATTTTTGTTTATAATTTATGAGATTTTTTTCCTTTGTGAGATTGAGCCTGTTTATAGAATCTTTTATGTTTGTCTGTAATTTATTGACTGCAGCTTTCATATCTCTCAGTTATGTTTAGCCTTTTTTCTTTTTTACAGCCTTAAACTTTTTGATAAAGTCATCCTCATAATCTATTGCTTTTTTCTGAGATCTTGGACCTGCCTTTGGGTTATTAATTGCATATCTTGTACATTATTCAGAGTTTTTCATTATTATTGCTCTTAATTCTTTGTTAACTTGTCCAATTCAATGTCATTAGATTTGTTTTTAGGGAGATACTGTTTTCTTCTTCTCTTTGAAGCACTTGTGTTTTGGTTTTTGGCTGATGTCAGGTTTTGCATGATTTGCCTTCTCTGCCTGTATTTGATGTTATGGCTTTAGTTTTTATCTTTTCCTTTTGTCTATCTGGGACTCAAGGAGTTAGATTGAAGGATCTCAAGGTCCCTGTTTGCAGTCTTGGTGGTGGTGGTCTTGGAGAAATCCCTTCTCAATTTTTAGAGCCGCCTCTGCCTTTGTACCTGAGACTCATGTGGGGTTGCTTGACTCTCTCTTGTGTACTGAGGTTTAGCTCTACCCATAGTTCTAATCTCTTGGTGGTGTAGTTCCGGTTTACTGGTGCATGTGTGGGTTCAACACTAGAAGGCCTACTGTAATAGCGCTCTCTCTTAAACGACAAGTCAAAACGGTGTTCTTTTAGAAGTAGTGAAGACAGCTTTATTATGTATAGGCCAGATGTAGAATGTGAGCCCCAAAATACTTTTGGGATACACTTTTATTGGTGAGGGAGAGGGGAAAGTGTGAATTAGAATAGGAATTATGAACAGAATTCAGTTATTCATTTGTGAATTCCTCACATGAATAACACACAGGAGTCACATAATTGTAAAATGCACATAAGGTTTTGTTTTCAGAAAGGAATCTCTCAGTAGCTTCTAGCCAGTCTAGACTTTTAGGCACCTGGTGACTGGGTGGCCACTGTTTGGCCTCAGCGGCTAGAAACTGGGGTGCGGCTTCCTCCCTTTTACATTCCCCCATTTTGTTTTCAAACTGATGACAATTAGCTTTGAAAGTCCATAGATGAGGAATTGGAGTGAAGACTCGATCTGGCTGCTTCCCACTGGACGGGGCCATAGTGGGTGGCGGGGGGCGACGGTTCAGCGTCTTGGACCTTCTGAATATAGAACAGAGTATAGTTAGCATTCTTGTTTATCATCGGCGGGTATGGGGTTATACTGCCGAGCCAGCAGACATGCTTAGTTGTGATCTGTTGAACAACTATGTTTATGGTGGATCAAATCAAGCTTATTATGACAGGCAGAAGACAAGGGAGCAATATGCAAATTCCCAAAATGAGTCCCATAATTTCCAACAAAGTTTTGAATTCACCGGTCCAGGAGAACCAAGAGAGCCATTTAGAGTCGAAGAGGAATTCCCATTTCTGGACTAGGACGTGCTATTTTCTGCATACCTCTGACAATCAATATCCTTGACTGCTTTTCCATTGTCATTTATTTGCAGACAGCAGTTTGTTAAATTGAACTTAGTGCAAATTCCTCCCTCCTCTGCTAATAAGTAATCTAAGGCTAGTGGGTTCTGGAGGATGGCAGCTTTCATTTGGGTAGTCTGATCTGCCAACAAGTCTAGTGGAGCAGCTGTTTGATTGGTAATTATCTCTACTACTGCTTGTAAACTTATCAATCTATTCAAGAGACAGATGGGAGTTCGGTACCCCCAACTGCCATCTCGAGCCCAAGTGGCAGGGCCACAGACTTGAATTATTCTTTCAGGGGGCCATTCATTGCCCCATCCATTGGCATCACCAGTTAAAGTAAGACCAGTATCTATACTTCGCTTTGGTCTATATAACTCATCATAAACTCTAATTCCCAATGTTTCTCCTATAGAGTTTCCCAGGAGGAAGAACTAAGGCCTAATTATGCTGATGTTATAAGTGCCTGTCCAACCTTGGGGCAGGCAGGTATATGCCGTTTCACCATAGATCCAATAGTGACCCTTTAGTGCACAAGCAATGGTTTCAAAGATCTGTTCCCAGTCATGGAGTCTCAGACTTGGATAATAGTAATTGTCTAAGTTCCCAAAGAGGATCCCAGAATCGATGAGCCCCTATAGGTGCCATATGAATAGCTCCATAGGTTAGACCTAGGATGTCAAGTACAGTTCTTATATTGGCGGGTTAGACTCCAATACCAAGTGAATCCAGGACTATCCTCACCATTGGAATTGCTGCAAGCCCACTGGTAAGCAATACAAGGGCTGATGCCTGTCTCACTGAACTGTTTACAGGGTAATACTGTTTCAAGGAAAAACATTTGTGAATTGGTGTTATGATTTCCTCCTGACTATCTCGCTACAAAAAGTTTCCTTATTTTTAGGATCTGTCACCAGGCATGGGGTCCGGATGCCATTTATCAAGATACCGGATTTGTCCCATTTCTCTTCTGCAGGTGCACAGTCGAGGGGAACTGCCTTCCTGGCATATGTCCAATTATAATGATTGTGGCCAAGGAAGACTTCTGACCTTGCAGTGGTCTGTTTTAGACAAAACATTCCAGGGGCGGGGGTTTCTACCAATGGCCAATCATGGTTTGTCTCTGGGTTCCACCAACCTGTCCCCTGTTGGACCTCAGAGAGGTTACTCAGAATCCACTCAAGGCAAAGGGGGGCGGTGACCCAGGGCCACTTTATTTCTGGCCCTGGCCCACCACATATCCAGCAGCTGGATAAATTAGAAGTGAATGTTATAGCTTGGGCTAGCTGCAAGAAGCGGTTAGATGCATGTTAATCTGCTATTGGGGTTGTCCATGATGGGTAAATTAACACTGTGGACACAGTAAATACTAGGTTAATGGTTTAAGGGCTGCAATAAAACCAGAACAATATTCCAGAGTAGAATTCGAGAAAGGTTGACCTTTCCAATTGTCGATATATGCTGACAGGCAGCAATCCCACAGAAGAGGTCCGCAGGACTGACTGATGAGGGCAACTGGAGGAAGCAAAGCCCAGAGTATGAATAGAGCAATGAACAGAGATAAACATGGAGTCTCCTGGCACGTCATCAGCTCCTCTAAGTCTCTGACGAATTGTGGGTCAGCTTGAGACGTGTGCGAGACAGCTGCTGGGCAGTCCAGGCGGAGCTCTGGCCAGCGGGGTCTCCTTCCTGGTTGGATGAATCGCTGCTCTGATGAACTGTTTTCACTCGCGAGTAGTGCACCCATGGAGCTGTACCTGAAACTTTAAGAGCAGTTGGAGTAACAAGCACAACAGTATGTGGACCTGTCCACTGAGGTTTCAGTGGTTCCTTCTTCCAATCTTTGACCCAAACCTGATCCCCAGGTTCACACGGTTGAATTGGGGTTCCTAATGAAACCGGGCCTCTCTCTAGTACATATCTGTTTATAGCCTGAAAGGTGGCACCTAGAGCCTGGACTTGTTCCTACAGATGCTTGCCCCCCAATTGAGGAAGGCTTCTGGGGATGCCACCCGGGATCAGTGGGGGCCTTTCTTACAGAATCTCAAATGGAGAGAACCCATGCTTTCCGGGGGTGCCTCTTATCCAGAAAAAAGCTAGGGCAGGAAGCCCAATTATGACCTGTTTTCTTGAACAACTCTTCCAAAAGCACCCTGGTGGTGTGGTTCAGTCACTTAACTCTCTGAGTTACTCTTAATCCCTGTCTGGACTGGATCAGCTACAAACGCTGGCCCATATCTCTATGGATGGTTAGGGATATGCCATACCTGGAAGTTATTTCTCTGAGGCTCACTTTTGTGACTTCCCTACTCTTTTCAGTTTTGGTAGGGACTGCCTCTGTCCAGTCTGAATAGGTGCAGATCAAGATGAGGAGGTACTGGTACCCTTGAGCCCGGGGCAGCTCAGTGAAGTCTACTTCAATGTTCTCAAAGGGGGCACTGCCCATTTGTTGCACCCCTGGGGTGAACGTGGGACAATGTTGGCATTGTTTCTAGCACACGTGATGCACTTTTCTGTAACAGTCCTACAGAGGGCAGAGAGATTACTGATGTAAAACTGCTTTGTGAAGCATTTCCAAAGATTTCTTCCCAAGGTGGATTAGCTGGTGATAGTCCCTGACAAGCTGGATTTCAAGTGCATGTGGAAGTTGCCATCATTTTTCTTTAATACAGAACTGTGACCTCTACTGGAAGCCAACTCTACCGGCAGCGTTTTGGTGAGCCATGTCTCACAGGAAGCTCTCTGCTCCCAGACATGGGTCCCTGGGTTTCTTGCCTTGGAAACAGAGCAGCCGGCACCGGGGGAAGGTGAAGAGCTTCCCCAAGGATGACTCCTCCAAGCCCGTCTACCTCACAGCCTTTCTGGGCTGCAAGGCTGGCATGACCCCCATCGTGCGAGAGGTGGACAGGCCCGGATGCAAGGCTGTCACCATCGTGGAGACCCCACCCATGGTGGTGGTGGGCATCGTGGGCTACGTGGAAACTCCTCGAGGTCTTCGTACCTTCAAGGCCATCTTTGCTGAGCATATCGGCGACAAGTGCAAAAGGTGCTTCTATAAGAATTGGCATAGGTCTAAGAAGGTGGCTTTCAACGAATACTGCAAGAAGTGGCAGGATGATGATGGTAAAAAGCAGCTGGAGAAGGACTTCAGCAGCATGAATAAGTACTGCCAGGTCATCTGAGTCATCGCCCACATCCAGATGCACCTGTTGCCCCTGCCTTAGAAGAAGGCCCACCTCATGGAAATCCAGGGGAATGGAGGCACTGAAAGCTCGACTGGGCCCACGAGTGGCTGGAGCAGCAGGTCCCCTCCGAAAGTTCCCGCTGGTGCAGACCAAACGGTGGGCCCTGGAGAAGATTGGTCTGAAGTTCATTGACATCATCCCCTTTTCTGCTGACTGACTGTGCCACAAGAGGTGTGATGCTGAGCCATGTACTCCCTGACTCTCCTTGGGTCATTCTCAGGGACAAGCTCCTGGAGGTGTATCTGTCCTCTCGAAAACCGGGGGCTCCCTTGGGCGTCCCCCTTTCCAGCCATACCCTGTGGCTCTCTGCACCCTGGGAAGAGTGGCCTTCCGTATGGGACCCTGGTCCCAACAAGTGGTGGGACGCGCTGCTGGATGCGTGTGGGGAACGCACGTGGGGCGGGCCCACTGGTGGGGACGGCGGTGAACTGGCTATGCTAGGCCCACCAAGGCTCCTCAGTCAAACACATACCCTTAGTGTAGTTTCTCAAGGGTTAGGGACGCATGTGCGATGTGGGGGCCCGAATATTTCACAAGTGTTTGGAAAGGGCATTTGGGTTTTTTTTTCCTCTTCCTTTTTTTTCCACGTTGGACAAGTCCGGCGCTGCGGGTGGCGCGCTCCCCTTCCCGCTGCTGGCTGGCCCCGGCCCCCGCCCTTTCAGTCTCAAATACTCCCTGTGGCTTCAGATTTCAGATGCAGGGATGCTGTTTGGAACCAAATGAAATCTGAGGTTGGCACTTGGCTACTTGGTCCCGCCCAAGCAGGGAACAGGACAGTCTTCTTTGCCTGCACCAAACTCTTTGCCATAAGCCTGAGCCAGAGGTCTGCCTTCCCTCCTAGCTTAATCCTTTCTGATTGAATGAACCCCACTCCTGAGGGCAGCCCTTAGGTGATTCTTAACCTAGATTCCACAGGAGAATTTGGTCTGGGTGGTAATTCTTCACATTGTTCCAAAACATTTGATCCACAGTGGCTCAACTTGAGCAACTTTCAACTTTAGCCAAGCATCAGTCAAAACACCATTATTCTGTGCAGAAATTCAACTGGGGAGTTACTGCCTGCCCCTGCTGTCTCCGGCACCTGGAAAACTTGAGGTGGGGCCAGATGCCCGTCTCATCCCAGTTCCTGCTGCTGCCATGCATCACTGAGGTGGGGCGGAAAAGTCCCAGGTGGGGCAGGGAAAGGCCAGGCCTCCACGCTGAGTCTGCTTTTGTTTTGGCAGTTGCCTGCACCCTGAGCAGTCTGCTACCACAGCCGGTCTGGGATCCCGCCCACCTGCCGCTGCACCACCTCCCCCGCGCAGACGGTCAGGTCAGCGCAGCTTCCTCTGCTGCTGCCCCAGCCTTCAGCCAGCAGCGAGGGGGATGAGGAAGGAAGGCAGAGGCACAGAGAGAGAGAAAGTGCTGAGAGCACAAAAAAGCGCTGAGATCCCTGGAGAGCCTGGCTGGCATTTTTGCCGCTACTGCTCAACCGGAGGGGGAGCTCCAGACCAGAGTGTCTTGGATGTGGAGTGGGCAGCAGCTGCCCACTCAGCCGCAGGGAGCATCCAACTTCACCACTCAGCCCTGCTCCACCATTTTTTTTCATGAAAACAAAGCCGTTTTAGTTAAGATACGTCCATATAATTCCAGAACCATGCAAATTACCCTTATGCCTATGATAACAATGGAACTGCAGGGATTGGCTCACGCAGTGGGATAACAAGTCATTCATATTCCACTCACACAGAAGTTATCACGTTTCCTCCCCCGGACTTCCCTGACTGAGAGATCCCGGTAATAATATTTCCAGTAATCTCTTAAATGAAAGTTGATCAGACTTTCCTTCTGCCAGTGGGCAGGCCTGAGCTGGGTCCTTTTTTATCCCGGGATATTACCTGTTTCAGCGGCTGTTCTTGTGTTCACTTTCTCCTGAGTCCCGCAGAGTGTACTGCTCAGGGCTGGGGAGAGGTGTCCGATACGTGGGGCTGCCAAACTGTGGCAGGGCGCGCCTTCCCTGGAGTCTTCTTGTGTCCCACTGGCCCTGAGACAGCTCCCAAAGCCGTTGGCCCCCAAAAGCCAAGGCATTTGGGGTTCCCAGTCAAGGGACCCAAATGTAATAGCTCTCTCTCTCAACCGACAAAATCCAAATGGTGCTCTTCTAGAAGTAGTGAAGACAGCTTTATTACGTGCCGGCCAGATGTAGAATCTGAGCCCTGAAATACTCTTGGGGTACACTTTTATTGGTGAGGGAGAGGGGAAGGTGTGAATTAGAATAGGAATTACAAACAGAATTCGGTTTTTCATTTGTGAATTCCTCACATGGATAACACACAGGATTCACACAATTGTAAAATGCACATAAGGTTTCATTCTCAGAAAGGAGTCCCTTTTTTCTAGTCAGTAACTTCCAGCCAGTCTAGACTTTCAGGCACCTGGTGACTGGGTGGTCACTGTTGGTCCTCAGCGGCTAGAAAATGGGGTGCAGCTTCCTCCCTTCTATACTACAGATACTTATGCGTAAGTTTTTTAATGGAAATATATACTAGAAAGTGTTCAAAGCTTTTACCTTTCAAGTGGAATGCTGAGAGTAGCAATGGAAAAGAAAAAGACTTTTTTCCTATTCTATATTACTTTGTGTTTTTTTTTCTTATTTTCAAAATGCTAGCAATTTACTACCATGAAATTTTATTCACTTTTGTTTTTTTCTGTGATTTGAAGATTATAAAAGAAAACAGTAAATATTACACTGTTTTAATATTATCAAGTTGTCGAATTTGTCATAGATGTGATCATTCACCAAAAAAACATGGACTGAGTACCTGTAATATGCCAGACATTTCACCAATTACTGGGAACACAGAACAACAAGGCACACCCCAGTTCTTGAGAAACTGCCTAATTGGTGGGGGAGAGTAGTTAACAAAGAGATTTACTAACTTAAAAACTGATGTTGTAGAGGAAATCGCAGAGTGTCATGGAGGCATAGAGGAGAGATGGACAACTAACTGTCATCCAGTTTTCCCAAAAAACCTCAAGCTTACACACACTGGTGGGGATTTAAATAGTAGGCCTTTCACTCCACTGGGAGGGAAACTACGTAACAACCAAATGACAGGGGCACAGAACAACCTGGGGCAGTGGGCATGGTCTAGGACAACCAGCAAAGAAAGAGAAGCTTTAACTGGGCCTTAACGAATGGGCAGGTCTGTATGAGTTTTAGGGCTACCATTAACGATACTAAGGACTGCTAACTTCAATGAAAGAAACTCATTTTCTCCCTGTTTCTCACAGAGGTTAGAAATTCAAGATCAAAGTGTTTCCAACTTTGTATTCTCCCGAGGCCTCACTTCTTGGCATATCCAGGGTCACCTTCTCACTATGTCTCTACATGTCCTTTTCTCTGTGTGCCTGAGCTCTAGTTTCCACTTCAGTCAGATAGGATTTAGAGTTTACCCTACTGACTTCACAAATCCTAAATTCCCTTTAGGACTCCAGGACCAGCCCACTGAGTTCTTTTCTCATATACTATCCTTGACCCCACTCTTCAAACTAGGACAAGTAACAGTCAGGGAGATTCAGACAGTACACCACTAGGGCTCTAAGCAACTTAAATACTTGTAAAAGACTGTATTTTGGGAATCAGTATTAGGGTGGCAAATTTTCTCAGAAAAGTTTACTTGTCTCCTCTAGGCAGTTTTTTGTTTTGCTTTGAAATACAGATTTACCTAAAATTATAATCCTGTTTCTTTCTGAGAGGTGAATTTCACTTCACTTCATTTTTCCTCTTCACACAGTAAGGAAGAAGTCATGGGTGGTCATGATAAACTCACTCCCCATAACTCATACATCTGTTCACAATCTCCCACATATGCTACACTTCTTTGGGAGCAGGTAAACAAATTTTTAATCCTTTTATGGTTGCACACGATTGAGCTTATATCCACCAATGATGAAATCGGGTTAGGTCCCCCAGGTGACTGAGCAGTGAGCTTGGTTTTCCTTGAAAACATTTCTATTGTGTAGCAAAAAGAATAATCCCTGCAGGTGTCTAAATAGTAAATCAATACCCCCCAACAGGTGTACCAACTGAAAAGGGGCCAACAGGTAAGGCAGCTGAGATCTGTGGTTCTTTCCACCGGGTCAACAAGAATCTGTAATTATATTAGCAAGAGTCCATGTTCCCATGATCATTGCTGAAACTGTAATCCAGAACATGCCCATAAAGCACATTACACAAGGCTGAGTAAATTCCAGTGGGCAATTATTTGACTGAAGAAAAGTTTCTGAGCTGGTCTTGCTATTGGCTAGCCTCTTCCCTAGATGCCATTTTCCAACAGCAGCCAATGTATACTTTGTCCAGCGTAAATCAGAGATTTGATTTTAAACACGGAATATAAGCCCTTTAAAGGGGATCCTATTTAAAATTTACATTCAGTCCAAAAACCTCCCTGATTTGATCCTACCTACCTTTCTGGTCCTCCCCATGCCACTTACTCTGATTATCACCCTGAGGGACTCCAGCCTCCTATTGATACCAGAAGTAAATCATTCTCTGATCTTAGACCCTGATTCCTACTGCCTGGAATGCCCTTGCCACAGCTCTTTGTAATCCTGGATTCTTCGGATCTAAATTCTAGGACCTCGAAGAGCATTTTAATGACTCTTGATATAACCTCATTCCTTTTCATAATTGGTACTCCTTATTTTATTCACAGTATAGCATCTACTACAATCATGTATATTATTTTGTTGTTATCTGTCTCTCTGAACTAGGAGCTTCATCCCACAAAACCAACATGTATGTAGTGCCTAGCACATGAAAGGTGCTCGTTATCTACATGTTAGCAATGGATGGATGAACAAATAAAGAACATTTATCTACCTATATAATTCAGACAAAACTTCCATATTTGTTTAGTTCTGAATTACTTAAGTGTCTATTCCCTGTGTTAACTCCATAGCACCCACAAGCCTGCTTACCATTTTCAATTGTTGTGGTCCAGATGTGAGCAGCAGTCTTGCCTTCTTTGGTCACTTCCCCCTGAGGATTCTGCTATCCTTCCCATTTTTTAATCCAGTAAGAAATCCCAAGGCATTTGTATATGGGTAGCAGAAGCAACATAATTTTAAAAAACTTCATCTGTGATTCCCAGTTAAACATATGTCATTCAGATAATCACGATTTAAGTTCTTGGTGTGGACCTCAACAACTGATGAATATTGATAGTGTCACTGAAAGTCTAGAACATAGCCATTCCAGAAATTGTCATTCCTTGTGAAGGAAATATACCATCTCTCCCATGTCACCTTTTCCTCTGGAACAAAAGAAACATCTCATAAATTGAGATGAAACATACATAGCATTTTAGACTTTAAAGTTTAATAGCTTAGAATAAGCATTTTTAGAAAAAAATTGATTTAAGAACATTTAAAAATGTAATTATATATTATGTATATTTATTACATTGATAACTTGTTAGGCTTTAAAAATGATCATTTACAAATAAAATGTTCAATAATCATAAATTTGATGATCTAATTTCATAATCTATTCTTATTTTGCGATCTAAAGCAATTGCTTCCAAATCTGCAGACTCCAGTGTATCTAATAGATCTGATTCTATATATTCAAAGTGAGCACCTTGGCATTGATTTACACATCACTTTTGAGGTGAGACTTTTCTTCCCATTGGGGAAGTATAGCAGAGTGACTTAAAGGCTTTGAATTTCAACTGACTGGGTTCAAATCTTTCATGATGGTGTGACTTTGGTGGTTTATTTAAGGTCTTTGGCATTTTGATTCCTTATCTGTAAAATGGGGAAAATGATAGTGACTTTCTGCAACAGAGTACTTACAAATTGGTTCCCAATGTGTACTAGCCCTTACTAAATGTTAACTGTTTATTGTTTGGTTTAATTCATTTGGGGATGTATCTTGTAGAGTAATTGCCATAAGTGGGCCAATATTAACATGGAAGCCTTGCAAATATAGTAAAAATGTAGAAAAAATGAAGGTTATGTTTCAAGTAAAATAAAAACACAACCCAAATCAAATTAGGTTACTAGTAGCTATCATTTTGTAAAATATAGGAAAACAAACAAATGGGAAATATGATCATGCATTTAAGGATATTTTATGATACTAGAATGCGTGAGGTAACCTGGTAGTTAAATTAAACAAGCAGACAAAATAATTCTTGGTAGTTGTCAATACATGGAATCCTAAACATCATCAAAAAGAATTCACTGCATTTTAAACTTTTGACTTTTATACCATTTTATACTATGTATACCAAAAACCAGTGATAGCAAACAGGATTTATCTTTTAGCCAACTTGTATCAATCTTTAGTGACTTTCTGGAAAACTGTGTGCAGAAGAATTCTGAGTCTCTACCTGGGCTCACTGGGAAAGAGTTCCTGATCAATGACTGATGTCCACTGCTGGTAAGACTGATGTGAGGCTGCACTTGTACCACCCAGTTACTGCGCTTTGCCATTCTAAACTTTCAATTCCCTACGGATCGCCAGAGCCAGGAAAAAGACAACCAGAGCAGCTTGAAAGCAAGATTCAAGCTGTGCTGTCAGGAAGACCAGCTGGAGACAATGATCAAGGTTTTCATTGGTAGTTTCTTTCAGGTCCTCCTCCTTCAATTGTTAAGCATACAGTAGCCTGATCCCTGACCTGCCTTAAACAGGTGCTATATTAAGGGAACAAAGGGACTTGATTCACTTTCCAGAGGCTCTTCTCCAATTGATACAAGTCTGGTGCTTCAGAGCTCCTGAAGTCCCCTGGAGGAAGGGTCTAAAGAAAACAAAGTCATCAAGGGTCAAAAACAGAGAACAGATCAAGTCTTGGAAAACCATCTGCTGGAATCTTGTGAGTACTACCTAAGAAATGTTGTGTAGAACCACCAGATTATTTCCTTAAGGACAGGGAACAAGTTGGGGAAGAAAGGGAAAGCTCTAGTTATTCCTCCACCTCAAAGAAAAAGGGTTAAAAAAACAAACCATTTTTTCTGCCCCAATCCCAAATTTCCTAAGACCTATGACACTGGCCTTACTGGATTAAGAGTTAGGTGAAGTTCCCTGGAGCAAAGGGTTGGAGGCCACTCTCTTCCTTGCGAACAGGAATGGTGGGGATGCACCTCCCTGGGGCAGGGCTCCTAGTCTATGTGTGTCTGACAGGCTGCTGTGGTCATCCTAAACAAGGTAGGCTACTCCACAGTGGAGCCCAGACTAACCTGGACAGTCCAGCTTCTAATTTATTGACCCAGATGTTGCTTCTTAGACAGATCCGTATCTGGTCACCAGAAGTCATGTTGAAAAGAACCGAAGGGAAAACTGACAGGATCAGTGGACTGCAGAGCTAGACCAAGGTTGAGAGATCATGATTGACCAAAGGCCACTTTTGTCTTGTCTTTTCCTTAAGAAAGGGTTCCTTTTTCCTAACTTATCATCCTTAGAAAGTGCTTGGGCAAGGCACATGCAGAAACTCACATTTGACATCTGGATTTATAGAAAGTCTTGCAAAGTTCCTTGCTAGGAGAGAGGGAGGACAATGGTCAGGAGGTGAGTGCCAGGCACCCTGGACTTCAGCCTAGGTAGTCAAGACATTGCAGGTCACAAGAGAGAGGAGGCTGAGGTGGGGCAGGTTTCTGATTAATCAGGCTCTGGAGGTCCTTGAAAACTCTATCCTTCAACCCTGTTAAAGGTCAACTGTCCCTGAAGTCCCCTCATATGTTTGAGGCACTAGGACCTAAACAACTTCCTTAGTCACAATGCACACAGACCTGGCCATGTGCCAATTCCACCTGCCCCCCTCCCCCATACAAATTTACAAATTTACAGGCCAGGGCTGTGGCAACTGTGGCAAAATTATTACGTGCAATTGGGGGTTAGGGTTAGACAGGAAGCAAGCCATGGTTCAAAACAGAAAAACTCACCTTCCTATTTGGGGCCTGGGTAAATAAGTTGAAGTCACTTAACAACAATAACTGAAATCAGGCATCTATTTTGTACAGATTAGTAGATGAGAATTGGAGCCATTAAGAGGAATAGGGTGTACTTTCTGAAATGGAGAAGCTCAAACTATTTTGTTTACAGAACTTTGGAGCAAAATTTGCTTAAATTAACTAACACTGCTTGCCAAAGTTAGTAGATTAAGAAGCTTCTAGTTCCAGAGACAAAACAAATTAGACTCCTTGAGTAAACTCATGTGAATAACAAGAAATTCTAGATATGAGCAGCAAGCATTCTCTTAAATGTGGAGCTGAGCATGGAGGGAAAGGAGCCCAGAAAAAGAGACTGGAACCCAGTGAGGCAGTGGCATTGGGTTGTGGGTGAAATGCCTGATTTGGCACTTTGATGTCTGTGACGATCAGGAAAAGGTCAGGAAAGCAGATTGTGGGCCTTTGCCATGGAGGGTAATGATACTAGAATTAAATAGCCCTATTATGAAATCAGGCTCTTCAAGGTGCTCCAGAGAAAACTGGTCTTCATTCAGGGAGAGCATGAGGAAGCTTAATTTCTCATTCTGCATTGTGAATGAATAAGAAGTTCTCTTAGAATTTGTAAGCATGAATATGTGCTATGGATAAATTATGGAACCCATTTGGTCCAGCATAACTAAGAGCATAAGTTAATATAAAATTATACCACAGTAAGTAATACCCCTGAGCCCCGTGGCAGGGGCATGTCCAAAAGCCTCTCTGGAGAGATAAGCCCTCGACCAGCTGCTTATAATTCTGACATGTATCCCCACTGAAAACAAACTCACAACTCAAAATGAAACCTTTCTTATAAGGAACCAGCAGATCAAATATAATGTTAGACTCTCTAGAACTTCAGGTAATATGACTGTTGAACCATCAACATTTAAAAAATATAGATTAGAAAAACATAAACTGATAGTCAATTATATGTCTGGAGAAGTAAATATTCTGAACAAGCTTAAGGCTGCAGAACATCCTTTTAAAGAGCTGGAAAAAATGTTTTAGCCTAATGGATTCCATCTTCTCTGATCTCAAGGATAGTAATTTCTGGAAAAGTTTAGCACACTGTTAGCATTGACTGATGCCCTAATTAGAAGTGGAGAGCACTGTCCTGAAAGGTTAATCCCAGAACCTGTTCTGTAAAACAAATTGCACATGGAAGTCCCAAAGAAGACGTGGGAAACTGCTCAGGTACAGTGGGTGGGAGGACAGGTCCCTGGCCCATTGCTGGTGAACCACATAGGTCAGGCTTCTCCCAGGTCAAGATGTCAGGTGGGTGCCTCACCTGATTCCTCAGCTGCTCAAAAATGACAGACCTTAAGAATAGATGCAAAACCTAGTCAACTTGAGCTAGTAGAAAGAGGGAGGCGTGACAGATTGACTGAAGGGTAGAACTGGTGTGGTGTTCCATGGTCTAATGAGGAACTCCAAGACAGAGGACAGAGAGGATGCAGGTGAGTCCTAAAGTAAAGCTCTGTCAGATGCACAAATGTCCCCTAATTCAGTCTGAGGCAAAAGAAAAATGCACATATTGGTTGATCACTTTAAATTTTAGCATAGAGGAAAGGCCTCAGAGAGCAAAAACCCCTTGCTAATTGGAGTGGTCACATTTTATGTGACTTTCATCTAAGGACAGATTGCAATTAATTAGTCAGAAATCTCAAAACCTACTAGATTAAGCTTATGAACATGGTGATTCTTAAATTTTTTGAAGCACTTAATAAACTTAAATTGCCAAACTTGCAACCCAACATTGTGATTCTAAATATTAATTATTCAAAAACATTAACTTCTACTTACAAGGCTCATTTGTTAGACATTCCAATATTGCAAAGTATCTTTTGGGTAATAAGTACTTACTAAATGTGCCAACATTGTTTTTAAACTTATAAATAGCAATGCTATGGTTTGATTTACAGGATTACATTTCTACATAAACTTAGGATTTAAAATAAAAACAGAAAGTCATCTACTCAGGGGACAATGACTGCTTCCCATATGTCAGTAGGGTTTTCTCTTCCAGGCAGATTGAAGATTAGCCTCCTCAGCTGGTAAACATTGCTGTTCTCCAGAGATTTGGGGCAGGATGAGAGATCTGGAGCTGCAGACACAGCTTCTATGTAATCTAGAATGCCAAACGGAAACCTTTTGATGGTCATTATGACAATAGGGAACCCTACATGAGTTTGTTTAAAATCTCGCCTCCTTCTGGAACTTCTCTCAGGTCTAGAGACTTATAGGTGAGAGCAGTTTAATCAATTTATCCCCAGCCTGCTTCAACACTGGTTTCTATCCTGCCAACCTAAGTACTGATGCCTGCTGGCCTTCTTTGCTGCTTAACTTGGCAGGGTCTTGAACCTCAGGCCCTCTGCCCTGACCTCTCTTTCTTGCCATTCAGGCCTCAGACAGGCCCTCTCTGATGAGTTAGTCCAAACTCATGTTGTCTAAGACACCTCCCAGTTATGTTTTCCTCTGTGGCATTTATCTCCATCAGAAATATGTTTATTTGTTGTCTTTACACTCAGAATCAAAGCTGTTTAAATGCTCCAGCTCCCACTGTTTTGACTTTTCTCACTTAAGTGAACGTCAAATAGTCATGAATTTTCACTGTATCTTTCCTGACTTCCTTAGAGAATTCCTTTCTAAAGGAATGATTGTTGTAAGTATAGAAATGACACAAACACATCTTAACTTTTAAGTGTCCATCTGGTGAATCCACATAGAAAATGTCCTTGGAGAAAATGAAAGATCTCCACCTGGAGAGAAAACACCTACAGCCAGAAACTGCAGAAGTGAGTGGAATTCTCATGACCAAGATGACAAGTGATAATTGGGACAAAATCTGGAATTTCCAAGCAAAACCTGATGATCTTCTCATTGCCACCTATGCAAAAGCAGGTATGTTTGAGAACTGGTGGTGGGGAGGCCAGCTTTAGAGGAGCAGTGATACCTAGAGTGATACCTCAATTTAAAAATGTAAGTTTGCACCAAGTCTGGCCCCTGGAAAGGAGAAAATCTCCATAAGCTCCAATTCCCCAGGATGCAAAATCCTCTCTTGACTTAGTCCCTGAAAAATAGGTGGCCTGAATCCTACATTATCAAAGGACTTAATGGATTATGAAATTATTTTAAATTATAAAATTATTATTATGGAACAGAAACTATTCTGATAAATCTTGCAACCCCATTTCTTCTTTCTCTCTTAGAAAAAGCTCTCCCAGAAATGATCAATATCCTTGCCCATAAGAATTTTTTTTAATGGAGTGGACATGTGGAGCTGTGCTCTTTCACTCCAGTATACAAAGTGCTACTGGAGTTGTGTCTAACCTACCCAAGTGCCCTGATAAGGATATGAGGAAAAGAATGTGACATTTACTAGAATCTCATGAAATGATGAGTTGGAAGGTGAAAGAAGGAAAGATGGTGGCTGGTGCAGTATGCAGGAGCAGAGAACATCACAACCAGGGACGACTGGGTATAAGGACTGTCAAGGCCCGTATTATACTTTCAACTTTAAGTCGTGTGACCCAGTGCTAGACAGAACTTTAAGCTGTAACCAGTTTGGGAAAATCTCTCTGTAGCCATTTGAACTTTCAAGAGGGACTCTCTATATTCATAGCCAGGAAGATTTCAGGGAAGGTCGGTTCAATACAGTTCTTTGACTGCACCCTCGAATGCACTTCTGTTCTCTCTGGCTGCATATTCCCTCCCCAGTCTCACTCTGGTCTCACAATACCAGGGCCAAGCTTACTTTATACACTCGGTAGGAGCTTCCTGTTGGCAGGTTTCAGTTTCTCAAGAATCTCTGGTGTGTTGCCACGGAACATTCCTCCTGCCCAGATCGGAACTTAGATTTGTATTGCACCTCAGAGCAGAAATTTGTTCAGCTCACCTTGGAAAGTATGCAGTCAACACCAAGGCCTCTCATATGATGGTCCCAAAGTCTTTCAACAGCCTTAGTCTCCCATGTCCTCCAGCACCTCTCAATCCCCTGTGAGACCTACTTACTCTTACCAATGTGAATATATGCCTGCTTTTTCCTGCCTTCTGAGGTTTCCACACCTGGACATCTGGTTTCTTAATGCAGATGAGCACTGTAGTCTTTTTTAACTCTTCACACCAAAACCATCATCTCAGTTGAGACTTAGTGACACCTTTTGCTCTAAGTTCCCTTTTACTCTGAATTCCTATGGTCCTTTGCACATTCTGTGTCTCTGACTGTACACTATTCATCTTTAGTTATTTGTGCTTATGTCATATGCATCAATGAGCATCAAGTTTGACTGTGAGCCAGAGAAATACTAAAAGGAGTAAAGAGGAAAATGGATATTTGCTAGACAATTCAAACAGCCTAGTTCCTTGCTTTCCCATATTTATACTCCTTTCCTGTGTCAGTTAGGATTTCATTTGGCTACAGGTGTCAGAAAGCCCAAAATAGTATACACACAACACAGTCTGGAGGTCAATCATCCAGTGCTAAAATGGTGGCTATATTGATCATCACAGATCCTGACTCCTAGCTGTCTGCTCCCCATCTGCTGGTGTAGCTTTTGGCTGATAATCCAATATCATGACAGCTGGGGCTCCAGCCATCATATACACATTCCAAATAGCAGTAAGGAGGTAGGAAGGAGGAATAAGATCATATTCTTGTTCTTTAGAGATATCACACAATTTAGTGGCATGGTGATATCTAGATGCAAGAAAAAAAAGAAAAAAGAAAAAATGGGGATCTATTTGAGAGAGAACAGAAGAATTGGTATTTTCTGAGCAAGAAGCATTCCTGTCATATCTTATCTCCTCCAAAAAGACTGCAAGCTTTTAGGGCAGGTACAGTGGCTAATTCCTCTTTAGATCACCCTGAATTCATTTGATTTAAAGATTGTTTGCTCAAGTTGCATTTGTTAGGCAGAAAACCTAATGCTATACTGTAGGGATAAAGAGAACACAAGGCTAACTCTCTACATCTATACTGACTCTCAGAATCATAGGAAAGCAGATATGTAAGCAGACCTTGATAATGAGCAGAGGGGCTACCAGTGTTCAGAGGAGAGGTTCTATCCATTCTGGGTATCATGCAAAGGCTCTGTCCACCTTGGCTGTCACATAGAGGCTCTGTCTACCCTGGGTGTCATGAAGAGGCTTCCTTCCCCTGATGTCACAAGACTCTATTCTGGGTGTCATGCAGAGACTCTTTCCATCCTGGGTGTCAACAGAGGTACTGTCCACTCTGGTGGTCATGCTGCAGAGATGACAAATGAGTTGCTTTTGCTCAACTTTAAGAAAATGTGAATTTAATGGAATATGAGAACAACAGAGGAAGTAGAATTAAATTGAGTAGCGATGGGGTAGAATTGCGAATAACTAATGCTTCCAGGCACAACCTGGACACAGGAGATTGTGGACATGATCCAAAATGATGGAGACGTGCAGAAGTGCCAGCGGGCCAACACCTTTGATCGACATCCTTTCATTGAATGGACTCTACCCCCGCCCCTCAATTCAGGTACATTTGCTCAACATGGGGTTGCAACTATGGTAGTGGGTCACTTTGCACCTGAGAAGATACCCATTTCTACATTCAGTCCTTCAAAAAGTATTTTGGAAAGGTAATGAAAAGAAGTTTGAAGGGGATTCAGGTCAACACACCCACTTCAAGAAGGAGAAAAAACTCCTAAATTCCTCTCCTGAAATATATGAAGGGTAGCATTAGGCAGTATATTTCCTACTACTGACTGAGAATCTGAGAGCTGTCAGGAATGTATAATACAGTGAAGGCAGAATTGAGAACTCCTAGCATCCAACAATTAAGGAATATATTCCTGTATTATTGTGCTACCCTGTCATGGAGAATTGTCTTCAAATATATGTTTTTCCTATAACCTGTCTACCAGAGAATCAAACTAAATTAAATAAGTTCACTTATCATCAGTTATAATTACACTTAATACCAAAGATCTAGGAAACATAAGACATTGACATCACCTTTAAAGAGGTTGCAATTACTAGGAATAAGGGACTTTTTCTGAAGTAAACACAGATTTTGAAATAGGAGACAACCCCATGTGAGAAGGCACAGTCTTTGGGATCAAATAGTCCAGCTTTAAATGATGATTTTGGTTCTTATTTGGGTGAGCTTGAACAAGATATCAAATCTTTCAAGGTCTAATTTTTTTCATTTTAAAATAATACCCAATATTGAGTCAATTATTCTAGCATCATTAGTTGAAAAATGATCTTTTATCCCATTGAATTGCCTTGGCCCCTTTACCAAAATCAATTAGACACATATCTATGGGTGTAGTTTAGCTTTCCTATTCTGTTCCTTTCCATTATGTGTTTATCTTTTTGCTAGTACCATAACTTTTGATTATTGTAGTTTTATAACTTTTGAAATTAGGTGGTATAAATCCTCCAAATTGCCTTATGGTGAGAGTTATTGTACCCTTTCATTAATGTGTTTCTGTTTCTCTTTATGACTAGTCTGATTTCTGTTTTACAAAAGTGGTTACTTTGTTATTTGTAGATAGATATACATGATAATTATATTTTATTGATGTAATGGGGTCTTTAGCATTATACAACTCCTTCTGTTGTTATACCCTTTTTTGGAGTTAAAGTCTACTTTCTGATAGCATCCCATACCTGATTTCTTATAGTTCCCACTTGCATGTTATGTCAATATCCATCCTTTTACTTTTCCCTTCCTGTGTTTGAGGTGTATCCTATTAAAAGTTGATTAAATTAGTTTATACTGTGATATGTTTTTTGGGGTATTAAATTCACACCTCAGCCAGGTGTATGACACCACATCCACCACTAGGATCCCAGTGCCCTTTGCTGCCACCTTGTTCCCTCCTTCCTCTTCTCCTCGTTTTCTCCCCCCACCTCCATAGTGACATCTCTACATCCTGTGAATTTTGTTGAGATTTGTCTGTTTTATTTCTTTATATGCCACAAAATAGTGAAATCATCCTGTTTCTCTCTTTTTTATTCTGGCTTATTTCACTTAGCATGATCCCCTCCAGTTCCAACCATGTAGTGGCAAAAGGTACGATTTCATATTTTCTACAATTGCATGGAATTCCATTGAGTATCTAAACAGCTTCTTTATCCAGTCATCTGCTGACAGACACATTGGAAACATGTTTCCATAGCTTGGTTTTGTGAATTGTGCTGCTTTGAGTTACAAGGGTACATATCCTTTTCCTGATTAGTATTATTGTATTCTCTGGGTATATCCTAGAAGTGGGATTGCTGGATGGAAAGGTAGAGCCGTTTATATATTTTTAAGAAATCTCTAATCTGTTTTCCAAAAAGGTTGCACTATTTATTCCCGCTAAGATAGGGGGTTTCTCTTTTCTCCACACTCTCTCTAACACTTATTCTTTCTATTCTTTGTGATATAGGCTATTCTCATTGGTTGAGGTGATATTTTATGGTGGTTTTTATTTGCGTTTCTGTGATGGTGATGATGTAGAGTAGTTTTTTTCATATGCATGTAGGTAATTCGTGTGTCATATCTAGCAAGATGTCTATTCAGTTTTTCAGCCCTTTTTTGAGTGGGCTGATTTCTTTTTTTGTTGTTGAGGTGTATGAGCTCTTTACATATTTTGGAGATTAAGCTTTTTTCTGATGTATGTCTTGCAAATATTTTCTCCCACTCAGTGGGTTGCTTTTTTGTTTAAGTGGTGGTTTATTTTGCTGTACAGAAACTTTTTAGTTTGATGTTGTTTCAGTTGTTTAGTTTTACTTTCTTTTGCATTAGGTATTACTTTCCAAAGACATCTTTGAACTGGATGTCATGGACATTTGTAAGATATTTACAAATGCAAAGACATTTCTTACATTGCCTTTTTTCTATATTTTATGGTTTGTATCTTATGTCCATGTATTTGATTCATTATGAGATTTTTTTGTATATGGCACTAATGAGAAATTTAGTTTGATTTTTTTTTTTGCAGGTAGTTGTCCAATTTTCTGAGCACCATTTATTGAATAGACTTTCCTTCTTCTATTGTATGCTTTTGACTCCTTTATTGTAGATTAACTGCCCATATAATTGTGGTTTTATTTCTTGGCTCTCAATTTCATTCCAGTGGTCTGTGTATCTGTTTTTATACCAGTATCATACAGTTTTGATGATGACCACTCTGTTGTATGTATAATTTGAAGTCAGGGAGTGTGATTCCTTTTTGTTTCTTTTGATTTCTGAGGGTAGCTATGGCTTTTATAGGACTTCCATGGTTCCAAACAAAGTTTAGTATTGTTTGTTCGATTTTTGAAAAATGTCTTAGAATTTTGATGAGAATTATGTTAAATATGTATATTGCTTTTGTATAGGATGGTCATTTTAATTATGTTAATTCTTCCAACCATGAGTATGGAATAGGCTTCCATATTTTGCATCTTCTTTTATTTCATTTGTTAAAGTCTTGTAGTTTTCCTTGTAGAGGTCCTTTACTTCCTTTGTTAAATTTATTCCCAAATATTTTATCCTCCTTTTCGTGTTATTGTGAATGGTCTTTCTGTCTTGATTTTTTTTGCCTCTAGCTCATTGTTTTAATGTAGGAATGCTACTAATTTGTGTGTATTGATTTTATATTCTACAATTTTCTTCTATTCATTTGTTGTCTCTAGGAGATTTTTTACAGTCTTTGGAATTTCTGAGGTATATTATGTTCTACAAATAATGATAGTTTTATTTCTTCTTTTCTTATTTGTACTTTTTAAATGTCTGTCTAAGTTGCTCTGGCCAGGACTTCCAGAACTATGTAAATAGTAATGATGAGAATGGGCATCCTTCTTTTGTTCAAGTTCTTAGGGGAAAGACTCAGTTTTTGTCATTGAGTATAATGTTGGTTGTGGGTTTGTCATATTTGGCTTTTATTATGTTGAGATATGTGCTTCCTATTCCCATTTTTGTGATTTTTTAAATCATGAATAGGTATTGGATCTTGTCAAATGTTTTTTTCTGCATTTATTGATATGATCGCATGATTTTTTATTATTCCTTTGTTGATGTGGTATATTACATTGATAGATTTGAATATTTTAACCATCCACTCTCTCCTGGCCTGTAGGGTTTCTGCTGAGAAGTCTGATGATGTAGGTGATGTTTCTTTTTTTGTCACAACCTTTAGTAGTTTTACTTTATTTTTGGCTTTTTCTGTTTGTTCTATGACGTGTCTTTGTGTAGGTCTTTTTGTATTAGCAATTTGGGTGTGCTGTTGATTTCTTGGACTTTCATGGTGACATTTTGTGAGAGGCATTGAAATTTTCTGCTCTTTAAATAAATTCTCTGCTCATTCTTTCTCTCCTCACCTTCTGGGACAGCTATCATCCTTATAATTGTTATTCCTATGGTATCCATATTTCTTGTAGGGTTTATTCATTTTTCCTCAATCTGGTTTCTCTGTTCTCTTCCATGAGGGTGACCTCTGTGTTCCTTTTTTTTTTCAATTTCTGAAATTCTTTTCCTCTGTGTGACTGAGTCTCTTTATGAAGCTTTCCATCTATGTGTTCGATTAATTGACTATATTTTTTATAATGATCATTTTGGTTAGGGCTTTCGTTATGGTCTTAATCTCCTTGGCAAAGTGGTCCTTAGAATCTGTCACTTCTCTCTGAGGTGTTGAATTTGCCTTTGGATAGTTGAATGTGCCTCCATCATGTTCAGTGCTTTCATAACTATGATTTTGAATTCTTTATCTGTTACAGTTGCTTTGATCAGTGTTAATATAATTATTTTCTTGACATCTCCCTGATTCTTCCTTTCTTGGAGTCATTGGTGTTTTGTGTTTTAGGGATTTAGATTTTGGCATTGGTTGCTTCTCAGCCTTGTATTTAGCAATGACTTTATTTTTCTTTTTATCTTTATTTACTTACTAGGCAGTGACTTCTGTGAGTGTTTCCTGATCTCTGGCACTGAGAGCACAGATGTCCCTGCTTATTCTCTCTATGGTGGTGTCTTCTCACTCACCAGTGTTGGTTTTTCCCCTTTAGTTAACTGGGGGCTGGCCAATGAGGAGCCAGGGTGCAAGATCCTACTTTCTGTCTTTGGGGTCGGGTGGGTGTAGCTCTTGTATGTAGTGAGATTTTCTTATGAGTCATTCTGAAATTTTTCATAAGTTATTGTCATTCACAATTATTGATATGACTGGTAAGTTTAGTCATGACTAGGTCATGTTACCATGTATTAAAACTGCTCTGAGCAATGTGTATATATACTGTGCCTCTTTCTCTACTTAGTGTATCCTTAGTGTGTTTTTAAATATTGTGTCATTTTGTTTTGTTTTAGAAATCTAAGATTTTTTAATTGCCTGTGTACCTTTTATAGTGTCTCAATCCTCCTTTCTCTTAATTGTTTTTAAAGTCTAATCTGCTAGTATTAAAAGAATCTGTTAACTCCTTTGTTTTTTATAAAATGACTAATGCTCTCATTTTAAATTTCGAGTTGTTTCTACTTTGTCACAACCTATTGAATTTACATATTACCATTTTACCAATCACCTCACCTTTTGTAATTTACAGTATTAAATAATATATAGTATGATATATTATGAAATGATAGTCATCAGTCCTTTTGATAAAGTTTTCCTTGTCATCTCTTATTTGAGTTAAACTCATCCTAATATATTGCTCAGGATGGTACATGTGTATTGTATTCTCTGACTTCTTCAACATTTGAAATTTTTTTCTATAGTCTTGATATTTGAAACTCAGCTTGTTTGGGTATAATATTTATTTTCACAGTTTTTTTTTCCCTTAAGTTTCTTTTGCTCCACTGTTTGCTTGCTTTGTATGCTGCTTTTGAGAAGTCTGGTGTCCATTTGATTCTCTTGACTTTATGAATTACTTCATTTTTTTTGGCCTGGAAACCCTAAAGATTTTTTTAAAATCTTAAAACACAATAATTTTACTTTGATATATTTCAAAACCGATCATTGTGAATCAATTTTTACTGATACCCCCCTGGTTAAGATATTATAACTTTGTTAAGCTAACATATTATGTTAAATAGAGTTCTGGGGTGTCAGATGGTAAGACTCAGTTTAACAGAAGACCATAGGGAATTAAGATAGAGAAGGTATTAGTCACAGATCTTGGAGAAAGTACAGCACACCTCGAGGGACCAGGTATGGAAGTGAATCCATATTGTAGGAAGTGAGCATTGAAGGACCTGGGGTACAGATATTTACTGGAGTCCATAGGTGGAATGCTTTTGAGTTTCCCTTGCTAAGGCTGGATTGGTGAATTCAAACCAAAATGAGTGAGGTTTTGGTATGACTCAGAGTACGGTAGTCTTATAGAAGGGGCACGCAATAGGAAGGCCCTGGGAGGTGGAGAAACTAGTTATTACTCTAGTGGGACCAGTGCTAATTCAAGGCCTCATGTATTGTTTGGCTACACAAAAATGGTTACCAAGGAAGCAATATCATGCAGCAGTTTAGCTAAACTCTTAACAGGGTAAATTCGAGTCAGATTATAGGTTTAAATGCTAGTTCTATTCTGTGATTTTAATTTTCTTCTCACAAAGCTCAGTTTATACCAGTATTAAACCTTCTTTACCTGTCTTCTATGTCATTCACTTCCTGGCCTTATTTACTTTTCTCTTTTTCTTCCTGTCATCTTCTTGGTTATTCTCTTGCTTTTCTTTCATTTAAATCTATTTGCTATTGTTTTCTGAATAGAACTTTATTTTGTTAATTTATTTTTCAATCAAATTTTAATTTCACCTCTCTTTTTGTCTTATTTGTAGTTTTAGTTTTTTTGATGTATAGCTATTTTTCATATTCACAAATGTTTCTTTTAGGATATATAATTGTTTGGAGTGTTGTATTGCAACTTTTTTCAGCCTTGTAGTTGGCTTTTGGGGAGAGTCTTTATTGGGTTAAATATGTTTATTTGCCTTTTCTGATTTTTATAGTAGTTTTGTGTCAATAAGATCTGCTTCTACTCTTTTGTTATGATATCATGACCATCGTCCTTAGTTTGAGAGGCCCTCTTCTGTCTTCCTCTTCTGTGCAGTTTTGTTTATGAGTGGCACTGGAGTTAGAGGTGTGGGCATGTTCTGTTTTTGTTTCATTTCTTTAGGATCTGTACTTTTTTCCCTTTTGCTTTCTATGTCTGATTCTGTATCTAAAGTTCTGCTTCTCCAAGGTACCACTTTTGCTTTACTTGCAAGCCCCTGCCCTAAGTTTGGTACTGTGAATGGTCAAATCTCAGCCTGTTTTAACACATTTTTAAATTTAGCATTAGGCATTCCACATCCAGGAAATAGTTTGTCTGTGATTTTTCTAAGTGCCCCTTTGCTCCACTGTTTTCACAGTTTCTAAGCCTCCCTGCCTGGCTCTCCATAACCACTAGCTGATTTCTTACCCTGGCTCTCACGTCTACTAACTTGGATAAATTACTTGCCCAATATAAGGATAAGGCTTTATTTTTTCCTTTTTCTAAAAATTAATGTTTCATTACTTTACAATACTATGTAAGTTTCAGGAGAATAGATGCACATCTTTTTCAGTGTGTTTGTCTCATCACATACATAACCTGAATTCTAGTGCCAGGCACCCTATCATTTTCACTCATTTAACCCCAGATTTCCTTCCTTTTTCTTTCTGGTAATCACAGCCTCGATTTCTGAGTTTCAGAGTCCAAGAGAATTTTGTTGTGCTTTGTCAAGTTTGTTGATTTCATTTGTTAATAGTCTGCAGATGAGTGAACCATCTTTTTTTAGAATTTACTTCACTTAGCATAATCACCTCAAGTGCCATCTAGCTTGTTGCAAAGGCAAGATTTCATCTTTTTTGATATATGTGTAGAATTTCATTGAATTTATATCTCACATTTCCTTTATCCATATCCCAGTACAGAGACTTTCATAGGCATATGACTGGGGTCCCTTGTGGTTCTTGATTGAAAAATAAAGATGAAAAGACTGAAGCCTTTTAGACAGAGCTATTGGGGCAGAAAGAACCCATTCAATAATCTCCCTCCCTTAAAAGGAATGTCAGCTATTTTCCAGTTCCCTTAATTTACTGTTACTTTTCTGCAGAAATAGAAAACCGCAAAGGACAACATATCCAAGGACTTGTTGAGGCCATAGCTATCATCATTCTCAAGCCTCCCACAGCATTTTTATCTACCCATTTAGGCTCAGCAAATAAGATCCAGCAAATGAGAATAATGTTGTCTTAAAAACTTTTGCTATTTCATTAGTGCTTTCCTCCTCTACCAGAATGGATAGTAAAGTTGTTATTAAGAGACAACTGACATACAAAATCATAATTTTAGACAGAGTCAGTTGTTTGGTAAATCTGAATGCTAGCGTCTCTCCAGTCCTCACTGACCGTCACGACGGAAAGTCAATTATGGCAGTAAGACTGCTACCCGGATGATAAGGCTTTGTTCAGGACAGTGATAACTTGTCGTCTGGCTGGACTGGTGTCCAAAAAATAACCTTCCCAACCTCCCAGGGGAGCGGGTTTTTTTTAAAGGGCAAAGGAGGAAAAGAAGTGGGTAATGGTGCAAGCGGATGCAGGAAGAGCTTTTTGGGGAGTAGTGGTGGTAGACAGATCCAGGGTACATATAAAGGGCTTTGGAAAAGAAGCGGGCTTGATAGGCATCCCTGTATCTGCTGTCTTGACCTAGCAGTGACTTGACTTTTGATCTTAGGCCTTGTCCCAGGGTTTTTTTCTTGCAGCAGTAAGTCTGATTCTAAGCAAATTTCAAGGAAGGAAAAAGAAAAAAAACAAGCTTTTTAAAAATTAATCATTAAATTTGTAAGGTTTCTTTCAATTCCAGATATTTAACCAAGCGATAATGCTGAATCCATGTAGTTTTTGAAAGGTGGTCACCTAAATGGTGTAACCCTTTCCCCCAGGTTTGGATTTAGCCAACCAAATGCCTTCTCCTAGAACTCTGAAGACACATCTGCCTGTTCAGATGCTACCACCTTCCTTCTGGAAAGAAAATTCAAAGGTAAGAAAATCCAACTCTTTAAACAGAGTTGCAATAGGAGCAACCAACAGATACCTTTTTTCTAAGTGGAAACAACCAATCTACTGAAAGAAATGTAACCAATGGAGACACTGGGAAGATGGTGGCTCTCACCCCACATTTCCACCCATGTGGGCCCACCTTTCCTTGAAATTTCTGGGTACACACTAGGAAGTTTTCAGATGAAGTCATTCTGATTGTTTATCACTTAAACCACATCCAAGGAGAATGAGCAATGAAACAAAGCACTTAATTCCTGAGGATGACTATTATTTTGGTTTGATCAAGAAGCAAGAGTAAAGGCAGAGTTAGATGTCAAAGGATCTATTTAAGGAAAACCTGAGAAAGGACAAATGTGCAAGACAAAGAGCCATCACACATAATGTTGTGTCTAAAACTGGTCCATATTTAGAGAGATAATATCTCATGGGAGACATCCTAGGTAGTATTATACCTTTGTGTTCTCCATTTTAAAAAATATTAGTTTATTTTGACATTTTCAAAATCAGATCTTAATAAATGTCATGTACATTTATGTTTCTTGTTCATATCTGTTTCATTGGTGAGTCCTAAAATTAATGAACTATACAGTATAAACCAAATAGTCACTTAAAATTTACAGTGCAGTTGTAGCTATCCAGCAGAATTAAATGCTTATAGTTTTTTCCTGTGGGCAAGCTGCTTTGAAAATCTAATTGCATGAAGGTTGTTAAGAGAGTGACTTGGTCTTAAGCATATCTCTTAACTAAGACAACGGTAGACTTTTTGCCTTTTGGACTAAGCCTTTCCTGTGGAAATTGTAATGATCAAGTTTGTTAGCCAGGATACTCTTCTCAGAGTCACGCTCAGATGTACAATGCAAGTGATTGCTTTTGACTGTCCTTTTCTCTGGGTTTTAATGACTAACCAGTTCTTCATCTTGTACAACTCTTATATACAAACAAGATATTATATAATTGAATAGGTTCTCACATATCAAAAGACTTTCTCCTTCCTGATTTGCTTCCCTAAGATTACACCCAGGTCATGATGACTTGTGTAAACTTCTTGGTTTATTTTTGGTTATTCAGATAACTTCACTCATATGTTCCTTTTTTGCCACTCAAAGACCAATATTATTCCAAATAATCTTGTAAATTCAATGTTATAAGACCCATTAACACTTGATTAGTCACCACATTCCTTTTTGTAAAGCCTGACTTTCTAAAAATGCAAAGTCTCAATGCTGAACCTTTCTGCTTAGAATTTTAGATGATTTGAGTATGAAGTGACCTTATAGAGGTTAGTCCAAACTTTTTGTTTTATCAATGGAGTGTTTAAGGGTTCCCTAAAGATATCTACGTCTTCACCACCATATCTGTGAATGCTACTTTACGTGGTAAAATGGATTTTGCAGTTGTAATTAAGTTGAGGCTCTTGAGATAAGAAGATTATTATTTATCTGGTGGGTCCTAAATAAAACAAAGAATTTTATAAAGAGGGAGGCAAGAGATAAAAGAAGAAAGTAGGAGATGAAATGAGAGATTGGAGAGACTTGGTCAGGGGTTAAGAGTCAAGGAATGCAGGTAGCCTCAGATGCTAGAAACAGCAAGAAAAATGGATTCTCCCCTAGAGCCAGGAGAAAGAACCAACACTGTCTACAACTTGGCTTTAATTCCGTTAAGTCTGGCTTCAAGAACTCTTAGAAACTAAATCCCTTATTTTAAGCCACTACATTTACATTATTTTGTTACAGCAGCAATAGGTAACTTACATAGATGTAAGAAAACAGACTCCCAGAAAATATAATATTTGAGATTAGTTCACACCCAAACATCTGACTCCACACCACAAGTACATTTCAGTATGTTCACAATCTAGCCCAGACTTCCTGTGTTTTGGTTACAGTCTTTGACTTGCAAAAAGGCAAAACCCAACATAAACATTAGGAAATATATTTACATAGCAGGACTTCACAGTATTACTGTTCTGCTGTGCCTTTTGTTTTCCTAATTCCTTTCACGAATATTGTAGAGAAATCCAGCAATCAAAAAAGGAACAGAGAAGCAGAGGAATGCCAGGTCTCTGTTCATCTTAGAGAGCAAGTAGAGAACACAGCTGGAATATAGGATTCTGGGGTAATTCTCTAAGAGTGTTTGGTTGTATTAGACATAGAAATTCAGACACAGGGATATGCTCTTGTTCCCAACCCTGCGAGAGTGCACAGGGCTGCACAGGTTGAAGTCAGAGCCTAGAGAATGCATGTGAATTTAATTACTCAAATAACTTTCAAGATTCTTCTTAGAGGCTTTCTAGTGACATGTGCGCTGCAGTGAACAATAATGTTCTTCTGTTTTCTCTGTTTCTCACTCCCCTTGCCTTGATTGCAGATTATCTATGTTGCTAGAAATGCGAAGGACTGTCTGGTGTCCTACTATCATTTCTCAAGAATGAATAAAATGGTGCCTGATCCTGGTACATGGGAGGAATATGTTGAGACATTCAAAGCTGGCAAAGGTAAGTGAAAAGAAATTGTGGGTTTATGTTTCCTTATTCACTCATCTGCTGACATCCGGAAGAAAGGGGTTTTGTTGAACCACTGTACTCACTGAGGTTCTAGGAGGATACAGATGGCAAGTTCAAACTTGATCATTTGAGGAGAATTTAATATATTATTCAGAAAACTTTGGGTAGAATTTAAAGAGACCAATAGGTGTTATAAAAAGTTTTTTAGGAAAATTCCAGCAGAGAGTCATTGCCCACAGTAAAAAGGAGAAGCCCTCTTGACAGGAGTGAAGGTCTTTCTAGGGGAAATAGTTTACTATAGTGAGACAGCAGGAAGAGCAGCTGGAAAACAAACACACCTTCCTTATTCTCCTACCACCTTCAAAGACTTCTAGTGCCTCTTGTTGGCAATGTCAAGGTAGAATCCTGAGAATAAAGGAATCTCTTGGTCCAGTTCACAGAGGTCAGTCTTGCAGGGTAAAGGATGGGGAGTGGATTTGGAAGGGCCAACAAAAGACATTCAGTGTACCTTTTCTCCCAATCACTGTCACAGAGAGTAAAGTTGCCCAAATATCTGGTAATTACAGATTTTTCAAAGTGAAAGTCTTCTCTTCAAGATTCAGTGTTAGGAAATAATTTTTTTGTGTAGTTCTGATGGAGGCACCATGCTGTGATAAAGAGAAATAATGATTCTTAATCTCTGGCCATAAAACAGTATCTCATGTGCTAGGAATGTCAAGTGTAGAAATACGAGTCAAGAAATCCTTTAATTCAGAATATTTTAATAATTTCCCTAAATATCAAAGGTCATTTATATTGTGCAAGTAATGCTCAGGCTCTTTATCTCTGGTTGTATTTATTAAATGTCTTCTTGAATTTGAGGCATCCATACTAATTTTATGTTTCAAGTTGTTATTGATATCCTATCTCTCTCCTTCCCCTCAGTACTGTGGGGTTCCTGGCATGACCATGTAAAGGGATGGTGGGATGCAAAAGACAAGCATCGCATTCTCTATCTCTTCTACGAGGACATGAAGGAGGTGAGGGCAGTGCGTTCTTCACCAAATTCTCCCACATTCTCCATAGCAACAAAACCCAGTTGAACACTGGCCTGTGGGCTTACCCACAGAAGAGTCTGCCATGCCAGTCCTCTCTCACTTTACAGCTCAGTTGTATCCTCAATCACTTTATTTCTTTGGTTTCCTAAATTTTCTTTGCTTTAGTGCACAATTTCCAGAAGACCT
The DNA here is from genome assembly GCA_004363575.1 of Solenodon paradoxus. Classification (NCBI taxonomy): domain Eukaryota; kingdom Metazoa; phylum Chordata; class Mammalia; order Eulipotyphla; family Solenodontidae; genus Solenodon; species Solenodon paradoxus. The sequence goes on along the minus strand of RJWH01000718.1, from coordinate 485,250 downwards.
TTCCGCCTCAGGAAATACCACATGACTTTATGGTCAAATCAATCTTGTGGCTTGAGTCATTTTTCTTCACTTATAGAAATGCTATCTCATTTTGTATGTCATGAGATTATTGTAAAGAGTTATGAGACTGTATTTGTAAAGGGCCTGGTTTTGTTTAATAAATTTAATTTTCTTCTCTCTCTTTCACATCACAAACCCACATCACATACTGAAGTTTAATCATATAAACATTGGCAGTATTATTTCTATGTATTGGGACAGAAGACTGCTTTTTTTTTTTAATTTCAAGTCATTATGTATACGTGATATCACAAGTTCTCTCTCATGACCCAGTGGATCAGTATCCTAGAATCGCAAAACTTTCTCCTACACCATGATGAAGTCCTCTGAAACTAGTCAAAGCTATAGCATCTTCTCTTTCTGCATGAGAAAGAACCAAGGCACATTATTCACATATCTTGGTCAACTTGAGATGCTTTTTATGCATTCTTTTACTAGCTTTGTTAAACTCACAAACTCCTTTTTTATCTTTTATAGCCCAAATACTGGAGTTAGTCACACTGTGCTTTACGAGTGATATTTTCCACCCTTTTATATAACAATTTCTGATCTTTATTAGGAGATATAATTATCTTTTCTTTTTAAATCAAATACATGGCACTACCCTTCATATAGGCAGCATATACTTTCTGGGTCAGGTACCGAATTTGTTGTGAAAATATTTTGTTCTCCTATTGCATAGTAAGCCTCCTGAGGGCAGAGACACCTTATATCTGTGTTGTGGTAGCACTTAGACTAGTACAGTACTTTGTCCGTAGTCATCACCTGAGGAATATTCGTTGAGTAAATATGACCTGCTCCCTTAGTCATCCTTTCACAAACACTGCTTGTCCAAACAGAATATCATCCCTGATGGAAAACGCTGAATTATTTGCTTTTATAATTGTTCCATTATCAGGATCCAAAGCGTGAAATTCAGAAGATAGTGAAGTTCCTGGAGAAAGATGTATCAGAGGAAATTCTGAATAAAATAATTTATCATACGTCTTTTGATGTAATGAAGCAAAATCCAATGGCCAACTACACCACTTTGCCTACTAGCGTCATGGACCACTCTATCTCCCCTTTTATGAGGAAAGGTACATAGGACTTATATGATAAGATATGATAAGTCCAAACTGGACTCTATGGTCCCCATGATCTGGTTAGATTTTTCCAGTAATGTTTCATGTTCCTTTACCAATTCTTGTCAGCAATACTACTGTACCATCATTGAGTGACAAACTCCCTTTTTCTTTATTCTTGTGCATGCACACCTTTCCCTATTGTGTTTCTAGCAATCACTGAGACTTTGGCTTGTTTCAGGAATGCCTGGGGACTGGAAGAACTATTTTACTGTGGCCCAGAATGAAGCCTTTGATAAGGACTACCAGAAAAAGATGGCGGGAAGCACCCTGATATTCCGCACAGAGATCTGAGAGTAACTGGGGAGTTGGACAAAATTTCCTTACTAGAATTTAGACATTTGAACTTCATGACCAGGGACACTTAAGACAATGATACCCATCTTCCAATCCTGAGCTTTTGCACACTGTCTATGTAGATCTTATGCCACTATGATGTACTTCATCAAAAAGTAATAAAATTCTGGGTAACAAGTTTAAAATAAAATTACATGATCATTCAAGTAGACACTACCAAATGATAATGCACTCATCTATACTAAGACAAAATATATACATGATTTAATTCCATCATGAGTGTGTAATAACCTGTCTACCCAGATGCAAAATTCATGAAAAGAGAGAAATAAGAGTAGAACTTCTACAGAAGTGAAATATAAAGTGAATAAAAGAAGCAAAGAAGATGAGAAGTGAGTAATAGGGTGAAGTGAAAAGGGAAACAGTTTTAAACCTTAATAGTCAAGAGTGAGAGACAAGAGGATGATTCAATTTTTAATGATATGTGATGAAGGGTGGAGGATAAAATGGAGATAGGAGGTCAGTGAACTGTGTCTGATAGATGTGATCTCAAGTTGGAGATGATTTTGAGACCAGAGAGAAAGACCAAGCTGGTCAGTGAGTGATGAGGAACAAAGTATAAACAAGGGACAGCCTACTTCTATGGCCAGCACAGGACTGAAAAGCAGAGACAGATGTTATATTTTAGATGGACCAACGAAGTGGATAGTGGAGAGATAGAGAAATAGAAAGACAGAGAGAGATATGGAGAATCTTCAATTAACCCAAGAAAAAAATAAAATCAATTATTTAGTATCACATTCACTTTAAGAAAATCTTGACTATCACATGTCTGGGAGGAATCAGGGTTTATGCTTTTTAAAAAGAGGACTCTTAAACTTGTCAGGATTGTCAAGTTGTTTGGCTCCATGTAATAATATTATGCTGCTTCTTTTATTAAAACCTATCTCAAGAAAGTGTCTGGCATTATACAAACTGTACAAAAACAAGTCTATTATTTTAAAAGAATGTCAAGAAAGTAATTTTTGTGAGGGTGCTGTTTCCCTATGCCACCAAGCCATATGAATCAGACAATTATTAACTCAACCCAAACCCTGCTTGCATTTTTTTTTTTATCTTTCTGTTTTCTAAGGTAAGCATATAAATCATTAACCATATAGTATATAATGTGCTGTAGTATTTATACAGAATGCTGAGCTGCACTGAGAGAATATATAGTGAACTGAGACAGTGTGATTAAATAGATATTCATTTTTACTGGTGAACACCCATACCAAATATCTTCAGTTTACATTCTAGGAGGAATCTTAAAATTTAGATAACACATAATAATTTCTTTCCTACATGTAATATGATTAAAAAATAAATATCAAAGCTTTTCTAATGGATGTGTTTAGAAAAAGACCAACAGCAAAGTATTGGTGACAATACACTTAGAAAGGTGGTTCTTTCTGTACAGGGCTTCTGGATCAGAGCACCTTTGTCATGGAAATTTCTGTAAACCAAAGGAGGAAGCCCTGGGCATAAATTACCCCTCCTCCAAGTAGAGTGTAGCTGGCTGTTCTCAAAGTCCCTTCTTTTGCTCTTAGGTACCATACAATTTCCTGACTCATCCTGCATAATCCCCAGTGCAACTCCCCAGGGCCCTCTGAGGGTCAGACTGGACTGCATCAGTGATGTTTTCTGTCTCTTCCTTGTCTCACCCCTAACAAACTGGTGTGGGTTTTGTTGTTAATGGAACTTCAAAGCATCTATCTGAGACAAGTTTTAATTCACATAAATTTGAATATTCTAAATTATGATACATATTAATATCAAATAATGGAGACAGGAAGGCAAGGCACAGGTAACAAGAGTCAACATTTTCTAGATTCTCTCTCTCTCTCTTTCTCGTTCTGTTTGTCTGTGGAAACAAATGCATTCCACCAAAGTGACCAGGTAATTTGAGTCGGAAGAATGAGGCAGGCACAGTCATGAGATATAATAATTTACTGGAATACCTTACATTAGGGTCTTTGATGCTGGAGTTGGTAGATGGAGCTTCAGCTGAGTCAAGTTCATAGCCACCCTCCAAACAAGTGTTTTTATTTATTTATTTTAATGTTCCTTTCTGTGTTTTGTCACTTTTATCTAAATAGGTAAAATATTAATATGAGTCTTGGTACCAGTTTCATAGCAATATTCCTTACAGCTTTTGTCTTACTAAAGATTATCAGAAATGATTAGTTCTGGCAGTGTGGGGAAGAATGAGTCACAAGTTCCAGGAAGTAGTTTTGGATTAAATTCCTGGAAGAGGGCGTCAGCAGTCACTAGTATAAATCATGTAAGATAGTACCATTCACAATAGAGCCAAGTCATTTAATTTATTTTAGGGGAATCTCATCATCAATTTTCTTCTCCTAAGAGGTTTACTTTTAAATGGAAAACCTGCCCTTCCTTTGTTCTGTCAATGTCCTCTCTTTTTCCTTTCACTGTTGGCCCAGGCCACAGGAGTTGAAAAAACATAGCCCACTTCTACCTCCCCTGACTACCACACATGCTCTGTCCTAGCCACAGTTGGGCCTTGGGTGCTTGCCAAATTCATTGGGAAAAGCCAAATTCAGTTTAAAAGTTCTTGATTCTTCTTCCCTTCTTTCTGCCCTTTGTTCTCCCTCCCTGGAGCAGGTATGCGATAACTTGCCTCTTGGGAGATTACTGTTAGCCCTCTGAGAAACCTCCCTACCCAGTCAGGAAATGATCTACCCAAGGGTCTCTGTTTCCTCCTCCCAGGCACAATCTCTCTGCCTGTAACTGTGTCTTCTCAAGGACACACCCAGTGGGCCAGGTGGTGGCAATGCCTTTTGCTGAAGCCAGGTCCTGGGGAACATTTGGAGGGTGTCCACACCAAGTTTCCCCAAATGCTACAAAGTGGAACTCAGGGCTATTAGAACTTCCCATAAATCCCTGTGTGTCTTGTGTGACTGTCACTGAATTAATGTATCTATGCCTTAGCTACAGAGAGAAAGTGAAGAGAATCAGTCAGAGCATGTTCATATTCAGATGAGTAAAAAAATGTGTCTAGTCTTCTTTCTACACTACCTGACCCTACTTGAGGGATATAGTCCACCTCTGCTGGCTAAAGTTGCGTTTCTGGGTTAACTTTAGTTGGGCCAGAATCTATGTGAAGTAAAAAGCAGGCATCTTGAAGATCCATATTTGTGAACACTTGGGCACTGGCACTTGGTACTGGCAATCAGGGGTCCTGGATATGTGTCCGCGCATTCAAGTTTCCAGAAATCTAACTCACCAGAACTTCCCACTCTCTCAACAAACAGTAAAGAGCACCCTTACCTATAAGGGCCTGTGTACCTGTGAAGGGGCCTGCCGCTGTTTGAAACTTGTGAAGGGAATCAACTTTGCAGGCCCCAGGATGATTCAGGTCACTGTGCTCCTGATGTGGGGGATGCTCTTCTGCTCCCGCCTCCCAACCTGGAAGTACCTCCTGAGAAGCAGCACACTTGCTTGTGTGTTGTAGGAGCAGACAGGTGGGTGTATAAAGGACCCATGGTGGACGTGGACATGACAGCAGGGACTCTAAAATAAACATATTACCTAATTAGTAAATCAATAGATGCATAAAAACATTTGACAAAATTTAACATCCATTTGTGATAAAAACTCTCAACAAAGTGGGTATAGAGGGAAAGTACCTCAACAATATAAAAACCATATATGACACACCCACAGCTAGCTTCAGTGAAAATCTGAAAGCTCTTCCTATAATATAAAGAATAAGACAAGGATGTGCACTTTCACCACTTTTATTAAAGCAGTTGGATGTCCTAGTCAGAGCAACTAGTAAAGAAAATAAAAGAAATTCAAATTGGAAAGAAAGAAGTAAATTTGTTACTACTCGCAGACGATATGTTATTTAGAGAAACCTTAAAGACTCCTTAAAAATGTTGAAACTAATACATGAATTCAATAAAATTTCAGGATTCAAAATCAACAGGCAAAAATCTATTGAATTTATGTGCTAATAATAAATTATTAAAAGAGAAATTATGGAAATAATTCTATTATAATGGTATCAGAAGAATAAAATTTCTAGGAATAAATTTAACCAAGGAAGTAAAAGACCTGCACATTGAACGTTCTAAGACATCAATGCAAGAATTTGAAGAAGTCATAAAGAAATGGTAAGTAAGATAGTCTGTGCTCATGGATTCGCAGAATTAATAGTGCTAAAATATCCATAAAATCCAAAGAAGTATACTGATGCAATGCAATACTGATCAAAATTCCTGTGGCAGTTTCTGCAGAAATGGAACAAACAATTCTAAAATGCAGATGGAGCCTCAAGAGACACTAAAGAATGAAAGCAATCTCAAGAAAAAACAAACTGGAGGCATCATATGCCTTTATTTAAAATGATTTTATAAAACTATAGTAATTTAAAAACTATACTTGACATAAAAACAAAGACACAGATAAATGGAACAGAAGAGAGACCCCACAAATAAATCCACATTTTTGATTAATTTATGACAGAAAAGCCAAGAATATACAATGGGGGGAAGAATAGTTTTTCAATAAATGATGTTGGGAAAACTGGACATGCAAAAACTAAGTGGACAACTGATGTCACCATATACAAATATCAACTCAGAATGAATTAATACTTGAGTTTAAGAACTGAACCATGAAACTCCTACCAGAAAATATAGGCTTAAATTTCCTGTACATCAACTTTGGCAATGTCTTTTTTTGGATGTGACTCCAAGTGTAAGAACAAACCCCAAAATATGCAAATAGGACAAGGTCAAATAAAAAGACTTCTGCACAGCAAAAGAAACCATCAAAATAAATGAAAAGGTAAGCTATTGAATGTGAATCATGTATCAGATAAGGGTTTAACATTTAAATTATGTAAGAACACATACAACTCAATAAAACAGCTAATAATTTGATTTAAAAATGGCCAGAGGTCTTAATAAACATTTCCCCAAAGAAGACATATATCTGACCAACGGGTATATAAAGCAAAACTCAACATTGTTAATCAGTAGGGAAATGCAGATCAAAACCATAATGAGATATCACCTCACACCAGTTAGAATGGTTGTCATCAAAACAAAAACAAAAACAAAAACAAAAATTATTGGTGAAGATGTGGAGAAAATGAAACCCTTGTGCACTACAGGTGGAAATGTAAATTGGAATAGGCACTGTAGAAAACAATATGGAATTTCAGCAAAACTTTAAAAATAGAACAATCATATGATTCAGTAATCCCACCTTTGGGTATTTATCTGAAGAAAATAAAAGCACTAACCCCAAAAGATATTTGTACCCCTATGTTCATTTCTGCCTTACTTATATAATCAATATTTGGAAATAATCTAAGTGTCCGCCAACGCATAGGGATGAAGAAATTGCATTATATGTAAAAATGGAGTATTATTCAACCACAAAATGGAATGTTGCATTTGTGATTGCCACGACCCATGTGGCTGGTCAAAATTGTCCCTGAGAGGAGGCTACAGGAGCCTAAAGAAAGACAACTTATTTCTAGAAAAGCGGGGGCCAGGTGGGACACTTCTCTCCTTCTTTGAGACGGTGACCCTGAGTCTGACTCTTAGATTTATTTTATAGGACTGGGATAAAATGAGGTAATGAAAATAGAACAAAGAAAGAATGCAGGCATTTAACTCTACTGCTGTTATCGGGAACATTTGAAGGTATAGCAACATTGAATGTTGAAGCTCAACTGTAATTTGCTGTTATCTGCTTGTAGCTCTGCTGACTTGTGAGAATTTTTGTCTTGGGAAACTTTGCAGAAGTAGACAGAAAGCAGTTCACTCTCCATCTCCCCCTTTTTTTTCTTTTAGTAAGCAGTGGCAATAAGCATAAGCATAATTTTCTGTGTGCAACGGGACTTAAGCTCTGCCTGTGGTCTCACTTGACAATATCTTTTTCATCTCCTGACAGAGTGATGTGCTTGATACAGAGCTATAGCTCTCTGCTTTGGACCCGATGCAACTATGCCTGTCTTAGGTTGGCCTTCTCTAGGGCTCTTACTGTCATTGACTAACCAGCCTTCTGGAGGTCACAAAGAGTCATATTTCTGTGTTATGACTGAACTTCTAGGAGGACTGGGTCACATTTTTCTGGCCAAAGTGGAAAGAGCTTTATATATTCCTGGTTCTTATTAGCTCACGCAGTCAGGAGCAAATGCTCAATTTTGTAAAAAGAAGGAAGTGCTGTGCTTTGTGCTCTGCCTCTGATTTAATTTCTAATCACAGGCAATGAACATGCATTGTAGTCTGATTCAGCACTCATCAGACTTGACGGCAGACTAAGGAGAAAACATACAAGAATAAGAAGAACATACCAATGATTCCTGTTATATACCAAAGCATATGTTTTAATAAGTTAAAAGGATTAAAACCTTTCAAATCATTAAGCAGTTGTTGAGCCAAATGAGTGTGATTAATTATGGGGACTTTGGCTTCCAGCTTGAAGCTGATGCAGATCAAGACTAATATTTGCATGATACCATATCCCTAAAAGGCAAGCCTTTATTCAAGTTCAATCCCATCGGCTACTGTTACAGCGAGCTTGAGTGATACAAATCTAAGTAAATTCTGCATGGCATCGGAGTTGCTGGTGAAACTTTACCTCCTCTAACTGGTTCCCAAGACTCATTATCACAGATTCTAAAGCATTTAATTTAGCTTCCAATTTTGCATCTGAACGTTCTTGGGTGCTAAGGGCAATTGAAGTATTATGAGCTAGGGTATTGATGAAACGAGCATCCTGAATGGTCTGTGCAAAGCCTTAGTGGCAGTGACATTGGAAGCAATAATAATAATGAATGCAACAATTCCAGCTGTGAGGAGCCATATGGCTTTTTCAGGCCGGTTGAGAGCTCTATGAAGTTCTATTGTCAGAAGACTGGCATCCATATACCAAGGACCTGAAAGATTAACAGGAAGCATAACAAAAGGAGGTTGAAAGACAACCAGCAAATCATCTTGTTTATTAACTTGAGAAACACAATTAGTCAAATTACAGTTTATGCAAGAAATGGTATAAAAGCCAGATGCAGAGGAAGTTATTGTTGCTGTCACCTGCCACAATAGTGCAGGGGGCGGAACACAAGCCTGGAGGCCATAAGAGAACTCGGTAACATCTCGAGTTTTCGGAGTGGTGAAGTTTACCAAGCGCAAAGATGCTTCAAGACACCAAATTTCCTTTTGCATATGATCACCATGAGTAAAAATATTGCTCACAAATCCTCCAGCAGACATAAGTAAAGGATGAGGATGATCTGGATCCACTCTATGGGACCAGTCATACACCGAGTATTCAGTTCCTGGGATATTATATTGAACATGCAAAAGATGTGTACATTTAAACCATGGAGGAAATTCTCCCAATTCTACATGGTGCCATTAGGACAATAAGGATTGGGAGGATGACGTGGAACTACCTGTGAGGTTTTAGGAAAACCCCATTTTGAGATAGTCTGCATATATTTGAAGAGATCCCAAGGACCAGTTAATTTAGCAATGTTGCCTCCTCCATAAGATTTCTGATTTTCTTGAGTCAATTGGAGACAACCAGCTTTAGACTGAGAAGAAAGTCAAACAGGTACAGAATGACTTAAACCAGAGAAGCTAAAGCCTCCTTGAGTCTCTGAGGTGATATGAATAGCAGATCGTCCTCCCGTCATTCATGTGCCATTGGTATAAACTGGAATAGAAGGACTATCCCACAACATTGGAAAAATCGTAGGAGTGTTTGAGAAATAAGCCCAGTAAATAAGCCCCTTGGTTATTAGTAACCAGTATACTTCTCCATAGCAAGAGTAGCATTATGTCTCTTCCTCAAGATGAACAGAGTTGAGAATTTCCTTTTCTTTCTTATTATTATCTTTGACTGAGGTGAAATGGCATATGGCTTGCTCTGGTACCCAGACAGGCTTTTTTTCAACACCTTCAGGAAAAACACAGGCATGTCCCCTGTCCCACATAATGACTGGATCTGGCCCATGCCATTGTCCCATGATGAGATTTTCCCACTTAACCAATGCCATGGCTTTCTGAGTCAGTGCTCCAAAATGCCATTCAGCAGCAGCTTGTGCCTTGATCATCAAAATTTTAAAAATTTAAAGTAAAAAGAACTAAGTTCTTGGAGGGTGAAGGTGTAAAGCCCTCTAGGTTTACCCCTTTTTATTTTTCTAATTATATTTTGAGAGTTTGGTTGGCTCTTTCCACAATATATTGTCCCCGGGAATTATAAGAAATTCCCGTCTTGTCTGAAATGCCAAACTACTTACAAAAGCTTTGAAAACTAGCACGGATATAAGCGGAACCATTGTCAGTTTTGATTTGACTAGGCTTCACCATTTTGGTAAAGGCTGTTAAACAATGAGTAATGACATACTTAGCACTTTCTCCTGTTTGACAAGTGACAAAGATAAAGCAGAGCAAGTGACTATAGAGACATGAACCTATCATATTTTGCCAAATTCTGGAATGTGACATCCATTTGCCAGAGTTGATTGGGCTTCAGCCTGTGAGGATTCACTCCAGATGAAGGTTAGGTACATGCAAGGAACAGGAAGGCCACTGCATAACAATTTGGCCAGCCTGTTCCCAATGTGATTTGATATTGTCACCTAAATGCCTGAGCATTTTGATGATATTGAGAATAAACTAAACTAGCTTGATCAATAGAAGGGCAGTGAACAGGAGAGACAAGTAACTGATCAACTTAATTACTAACTTCAGCTAAAGGTTCTGGGAGTTGAGAATGAGATCGAATATGCCCAATAAAAAATGGTTGTTTATGTAACCAGATGACACTCTGTAGAGTGTGAAACAAGTAATAAAGTTCCTCTGAGGAAGTATGTCCTAGAAGAGCTGTTTCAGTTTGTTAGATGGCTCCCACTACAGTATATTGACTATCACTATAAATGTTGAGAGCTCTAGTAGGTGGAAAGCCTGATAGGACCATATGCAGAGCCCAAATTTCTGCTCACTGAGCAGATGAAAAAGAAGTCTGTTGAACTACAATTTGTTCAGCACTGTAGAAATCAGCACACCCATTACTTGATCCATCAGTGAAAACAGTAAGGGCCTGAGGAGTGGGTTCAGAGGCAATGACCTTTGGAAAACAAAAGAAGTAATTATGTAGAATTGTAAGATTTTATCTGCAGGATAATGATTACCTACAATGCCTGGAAAATTGGCCAAGGCAATTTGCCATGGGATAGAGCTTTTCCATAAACATCATTGTTGCTGATGGGAAAAAGGAATGATAATTTTTTCTGGCTCCTTGCCTGTAAGTTGACGCATTAGTCTCGCAATAGCCTCATGATAAAGGGGTTAAAGCTTGAGCTGGAGAATGAGGGATGTGTACACTCAAGAATGTCTTATGGTTGCCACAACACTCCTGTAGGAGTACAAGCAGTAGCACAAATAACCACCCAATCAGGCTGACTTTGATGTACTCTGGTAAGTTGAGCCTTTTGAATAGTGTCTTGCACCTGTGAAAGTTCTTTTCGGGCCTCAGCTGTTAGAGTTTTTGGAACGCTAGGGGAGGCATTGCCCCTTAAGATTTCAAAGAGCAGAGAAAGATCTCCTGTGGTCAATTTCAATGAAGGTTGCACCCAATTAATATCTCCTAGGAGCATCTGAAAATCATTAAGAGGGTGCACATGATTTATTCACACCTCAACCTTTTGTGTACAAATGGTGCATCCCTCAATGATTTGTCTCAAATATTGGAAAGGAGATTTCTTTTGAACTTTTTCAGGTACAATAATTAACCCATAATATCAGAGACTATATTCTAAATCTCCAAAAATAGTCAATAACTGTGAAGAATCAGAATGAGCAACAAGAACATCATCCATGTGGTGGATAATGTAAGCTTTAGGGTATTTGTATCACATAGGCTGAATGGAGTGATTTACAAACCTTTGATATAGAGTAGGACTGTTAGCCATTCCCTGTGGTAGGATCTTCTAACAATATTTCTGTGCTGGAGCTTGATGATTTAATACTGGGGTGGAAAAATCAAAGTGTTCCTTGTCCTCTGGAAGAAGAGGAATAGTAAAAAAAAAAGCATCTTGTAAATCTATTACTATTAAATGACAATTTACAGGGATGGTGGTAGGCGCCGGTAGGCCTGACTGCAAAGGCCCCATAACTTGCTTTGCTTTATTTATCTCTCTTAGGTCCTGCAGCAACATCCATTTTCCTGATTTCTTAAGGGTGACAAAGATAGGAGTAGTCCAAGGACTTAAAGTTTCTTGAATATGTTCTGTCTTTAATTGCTCTTTTACTAACACCTCTACAGCCTGCAATTTATCTCTGATTAGGGGCCATTGGTCAACCCATACAGGTTTATTGGAAAACCAGGTGATTTTAGCAGCTGTAAGAGGGCTTGGAGACGCAACCAAGAACCCTAGGGAAAAGGATGATGTGTGTCTGGGGAATAACCTAGCCCTTGATGGCTGGGATTCCTGTTAGCAGGTATAGGGTATATATGTCCCTGTTGATGTTTTCCAAGACTTTTATTAGGTATAAATCCTTGATGGAGCATTGTGTACACACACAACGGTTGGACCTGGGCTTGAGAATAATACTCCCATAGCAGAGAGTATATCTCTTCTCCATAAATTAACAGGAATATTTGAAAGAATGTAGGGTTGAAACCATTCAGTCTGTTTATCTGGACCTTCCTATTTTAACAACTGCACACTATTTAATGGTGAATGCACTGCTCCAACTCCCTGTAGGTCAGTGACAACCTGTTCTTTAGCCCAATTACAAGGCCAACGTTTCATAATAATAACAGAAACATCAGCTCTGGTGTCAATTAGCCCATTGAAAGGTTTTCCATTAATTAACAATTGCATCATAGGTCACTCTGCCTTGATAACTTGAGACCAATAAATTTCATCTGAGGACTCAAATCTTTGAGGTCCCTAGGATTTGCTGCTAAAACTCATCCTTGCTTAATAAATGGAAACAAAACTAATTGAGCAATATGAGTCTCTGGCAGAATTTGAATGATGCTTAAAGCTAGAACTAGTACTTTAATTTTCCCAGTAAACTCTTCATCAATCACACCTGGCAAAACTTGAAATCCTTTTAAAGTAAGAATACTTCGACCCAAAATTAGTCCTACCATTCCAGAGGAAATAGGCCCGTAAGTTCCAGCAGAAATTGCCTGAGGTCCCATTTCTGGAGTTAGTACGTATCTGGAGGTGGAAGAGAGTTCCAATTCTGCACTGCCTGGTGAGGTATGGAAAAACTCTTGGGTTGAGCATTGGGTAGTGGAACGTTTTGTTGTAGGGACAGTGCCCACGGAGTGGACACCAGCTAACTAAGGGAAAGTGCCCCCACTGTTTGTAGGAGCCAGGGCTGGCCCCATTGGCTATTTTCTGACTTAACAGGAAGAAGATTGCCATTGATATCTAATTTTGATTGACAATCTCTAGCCCAATATTTTTCTTTTTTCACCTAGGACAAAGGCCAAGGATTTGGTTGGGCATTTGTGTCTTCCCTGTTTCTTTTTCTCTGATGTTCAGATTGATTTTTCATGGGACAATTTCTTGCCAAATGCAATTGGCAGTAAAAACAAATTCCCTTTGATTTGGTTCCCTTATGAAACACCTCTTTTAGAGCTGTGGCCAAAGTAACTCCCTGAACATAAGATGGACCAATGTCTCTGCAAATTCTAATAAAATCCATGATAGTTCCATTGTTGTGATAAGGGCGAAGGACTGATTGGCAAACCTTGCTAGCATTCTCATAAGCTAACTGTTTAAACAAAATTGTACCAGCTTCTGTGTCTGCCACCATCCTGTTGACTGCTCGATATAACCAAGATACAAAACCTTGATAAGGTTCTTCTGGCCCCTGTCTAATATCACTTAAATCTTGGGATTTTTCTCCTTTGGTAGGTAATCTCCTCCAGGTTTTAGTGGCACAAATATTAATTTTCTGATAAACCTTCAGATTACATGAAAGTTGTTGTTAGGGCTCATCAACTCCTGTCCCTGTCAACATCTCAAAAGAGATGGTTATCTGATGTCCTCAATTATAATCAGCTTGCTGACCACTTTCTTCAAACCAATCTGATTTCCACATTAAATAATCTCTTCCTAAACAGGATCTGGCTAGGATGATCCAGTCCTTAGGACACAAAGGATCAGACCCAAAGGTCTCTACTAGAGACAGAGTAAAAGGAGAAGTGGGACCATGTATATTACAGGCTGTTTTAAGCTCCTTTAGTGTCTTAAAGGAGATAGGGTCATTATAACATAAAGTCTGTCCTGGATTGTTAGAATCTCGCCTCTCAATCACAAGATACATGGAAAATCCTGTGATGTCCTCCCCTCTTTCAACAGCTTGTCTTAGTGACTTCTGTAAAGAAGACATTTTCCTTTTTCCCTCTCTTAAGATCTCAGATAAAATCCCTTGTGTTGACACCTTTCACCTAGTTCCCATACTTCAATTTGAATAGCAGCAGTAAGCTGCCTGATTTTGTAAAGATGGCTGAGAAATTTGCCTTAGCAACTCTGTTTTCAGTCTTCCTCTTCTCCTAAGAATTCATTTTCTCACAAGAATTTCCAGTCTGCTTTTGTTTATCAAATTGCAGAGTCTTATCTTTTAGCGCCCTAGCCATATCAGACAGCAATGTTTCATCTTCTCCCTCCCTCTGGCATTCTTCAGGTGGTGCAGTGGGTGGAATCATAGCATAGCCCTCTATAGCATCTGCTAAGGACTCACTCTTGCCTACAGCCTTTATGTTCTCTCTCTGAGGGTCAAGTGAATCTCCAAAAAGTAAAAGCAGTAATAGAAATACTTTGTGGGCCCTCAGCAGTGTAATGATCTCAGAACTTCTGTCCCACTTTCAGCCAAGTAGCCTCATTTATGGTCTCTTCTTGAGGAAACCAGGGGCAATTTGCTGTATAAAATTTAAGAATTGCTCTATTTGTGCAGTGCGGATCTTGCTGCCCCTACCTGATAACATAGATTGCAGCATCTGCACATAGAGGGTTCTCTATGAGGAACCTATATTACCCATTTTTTATGCCAGGTTAAATTTCAATATGAAATTTGATATGCTTCTCCCTGACCTTGGACCTTGTTCAGCATGTGCACACCTTCAGGAGCTGGCTCTCTGTTGAATTCTTATGGTTCCTCTGTTCTCAGGTCCCTGTTCAGGTGCCACCTTGCCCCAACCCACGTGGCTGATCAAAAGGGTCCCTGAGTGGAGGCTACAGGAGCTGTAAAGAAAGACAAACAACATACATCTAGAAAAGCAGGTGTCAGGTGGGACACCACTCTCTGTTTCAGAGACAGTGACCCTGAGTCTGGCTCCTTGATTTATTATACAGGGCTGGGATACAATGAGATAATGAAAACAGAACAAAGAAAGAATGTAGGCATTTAACTCTACTGCTGTTATTGGAGACATTTGAAGGTATAGCTATATTGAAGGTCAAAATTCAACTGCAGTTTGCTGTTATCTGCTAGTAGCTCTGCTGACTTGTGACAACTTCTGTCTTGGGAAACTGCAGAAGCAGGCAGAAAGCAGTTTGCTCTCTACATATGATAACATGGGTGTGACTTGAGGACATTCTGCTAAGTGAAAGAGGTCAGGCAAAGAAAGACAAATGTCTTATGAGTACTTTATATATGGGGAATAAAAAAATGCTTATAGATACAGAGACTACATTTGTAGCTGCTAGAAGGTGGTTAAAGGGTAGGAGAAATGGATAACAAGGCTCAAGGGGTAAGGGAAAAAAATTATAGAGTACAACTTTCAGGCAGTACTAGAGACAGGGTTTCCAGCCAGAAAAGGAGGACCAGAAAAGCTTGCTAATAACTAATAGGTAATGACAATTCTCCACATGTTATGTCATCTTCTAGATGACTATGGTCTTGTGGATAACCAGTTTCCTAGGAGCAGTCATTGGTGGGGTCCACTCAAAGGGGTCCGGTTCAGGACCAACTTTTAGCAGGAAAATCCAGACTGACTGGCTAGGGCTTGGTCCACATTCTAACCCCGCTAAGTCTTTGAATCCCTTCCTCTGTAGTAATCCAAAGCTTGTCTGGCATTTCCAGTTAATTCAATGGTATGCCTTTTTTAAAAAAATTTCTAGTCTATGATACATACCCCGACCCTTTCCCTCACTTTACAATTAATCTTCTTTTTCCCCACTCCCCATCTCTTTGGTACACTTTGATTTGCCTTTTTTTACCTCCACCACTAAGAGTCTATTATTGTTTGGATTAGTTCTCTATCTCTTTTTAAAAATCTAGTATTGTTTAATTTACATCCTTCATTTGTTTTCTGTCTCTAAACACATCACACGAGCACTATCTTATCATGTCTGTCTTTCTATTCTGGTTTATCTTTTTAAGCAAAATTCTCTCCAAGGCCATCCATGTTGCTGCAAATGGCAGTATTTCTCCCTTTTGATGGCCATATAGTATTCCATTGTGTTTATATACCACATCTTCTTTATCCACTCATCTGTTGTTGGGCATTTGGGTAGTTTCCAGCTCTTGGCTGTTGTGAATAAAATATTTATTATTTCTTTAGTTCACAATGCTAAATTCCATTTAGGATATTGAAATTGTATCTCAGTCTATATTTCACACCATGCCCACTTTGATCACCTTTGGGACACATTTTGATCCATGTTTTAGACAACCAGCCAAACAAAAAGCTATAGCCCTTTCTAATAGATGCTCCAAACTACAGTTTCAATGCAGAATCTCTGCTTAATGGGTCTTTATCAGTAAATTTGCCTTAACTGAACTTTATGTTCCTT
This sequence comes from Solenodon paradoxus, assembly GCA_004363575.1. Lineage (NCBI taxonomy): Eukaryota > Metazoa > Chordata > Mammalia > Eulipotyphla > Solenodontidae > Solenodon > Solenodon paradoxus. Next base: position 468,924 of record RJWH01000718.1, on the reverse strand, counting down.
CTATTATGTTCCTTCCAGAACACTTAATATCCATTTCTACACATATGTCCCAGATTTATCTGTGTAAGTTAAAAACTCAAGTAATTCTTTTAGAATATAACACATAGACCACACATTGCACTTCACCTTTGCTCTCATAAGCACATAAATTTAGTGATAGATCTAGGGAGAAAAGGAGCAGTTGGGTGAGTCCTGAGAAGAAAATCACCATTGTCCTGTAAGGCAACTGTCTCAGTTATTACATATTTTTTTCACATAATTCAGAACTAATCATCTTAGGTGGGAGGAGAGAGGCCACTTCTACAAACAAACAAGATTCATGATAATTTAGGGGCTCAAGTCCTAAGTTCCATTAGATTATTCCCATATTTCTAGTATAACTTTCAGAGTCCCAGTCTTTCCCAGCTGGTATCTTCATTTTGTCAGCAGACATATTAGGGTGAAGGAATCCAATTTGCATTATAATTTAGTCACTTGCAAGATGAGTCTCTGATTTTGGTTTTATCATCTCAGCCCAGCAACTTTAGGAGGTAAACATCATTTTCAGGGAAACTAGAAGGCTTCAGGCCATTGATGTGGTGCCTGGAGCTATGAACTTGAGCTTCTGAGCTTTTCCTTTTCAATTCCCCACTTTGTCCAGTGACTTTAGAAGTAATTGCTGGGGCTTCTTTAGTAGTTTTGTAATTCTCCCAGCCTCTACTCTGGTTTCTACAACCCATTTTACAGTGTCGTTCACATTTTTCTTAAAGGGAAGCTCCAAGAATATCATTCTCCTTCTCAAACCCTTCTACAGTTATCTACAGACTATCAAATTAATCACAGTCCTGCATGAAACTGAAAGAGCCTCCATCATGCATCTCCAATCTCTACTCCATATTCTCTACAGCATTGACTCTCAAACTTTTTGGTTTGAGGATCCTTACACACTCTTAAAAATTTTTGAGGATCCCAAGTAAATTCTGCTTGTTTATATCTATCAACATTTCCCATATCAGAAATTAAAACATAAAATTAAAAACACAGGAATACATAGTACTCATTCTTTCATTCCATTTGCCATCAAAGTAATGGCATGATCACATATCACATAGCCATGGAAAGCCATAGTCTGTATTCCTAGAGATGAGTGTGAAAAAGCAAACATATTATGATAAAAGGAGTTTGGACCTTGAGACCCCTTGAAAGGTTCTTGGGGACCACCAGACATTCCCAGGGCACACTTCAGGCACTCCCAGTGTTAAAATCATACAGGATGTATCATTATTCCCCAACAGTTCTTACATCTTCCAAATCTCTTTGTCTTTATTGAAGAATTTTCCTCATTTTGAGTCTTTCTGATCTAATGCTTATACTCCATACTAAATGAGTTCTTTCTTCTCCTTTGAAGAGAAACTTAAATGTCATCTCCTTTATGCACTTTCTCATGATGGCCTACCATCGTGTGTGTATCATGTGCGTTTTCTCAGATTCTTCTATATCTCTATGATACTTGTTTCTCCTGCTGTTTTTCTTTCCAACACTAATTCACGCTTCTGCTGTCTCCATCCTGATTTTGCTTTGAGAAAATGCCCCTTCCCAAATACATACAATTTTATGGGACTATTAGTCAAGGAACCTCACCCCTCACTGGTGAAAGCATCAATATGTGACCCAAAATAAGCCGGTCAGTCACTCAGCTAGGATAGGATTGCAACTGAGCAGAGACTGGATTTATTTGGTGGCCCCTCAACTTGAGAGAAGTGCCTTGAAGAGAGGTGATCCTTAGGATACTGTTTCCTAGATTTCCAAGGCTATTGTGCTTCCTGTCCTAGGTTTTCCTTTTTTTTCAGTTTTGTGAATGATTCCATATCCTTTAAATATTTTTTGTTCAATATATTTGCAGTCAGTTCTTACCACTTACAATGAAATAACTCTAATAAAACACATCCTGCCTCAATACACACATCTATAAACCAATGCATGAGAATAGGGAAAGTGCAGTCTACCCTTGCAACCACGTCTAACATCAGACACAGACATACGCACTCCCTTGTACCACAAAGATAAGTCAATAATGAGTTCTATTCAACAAGTGAAGTTCCAAAAAATGATTTCTGATAAGAAATCACCATCTTAGTTTGGTCCTCATTTAATGACATAGCTCTCTGTGTGGGATGACATTTGACAATTACTCAAAACCCAAGAATGGAGTTGAGGATAGAGTCATGAGAAGAGAACAGTCCCCAGGCTTAAGCAGCACAGTCTTTGGAGAGGAAAACACATACTGTGTGGTATGGTCAGTGCTCTACATACTGGGAAGGACAAGAAGAAAGTCAGGAGGGCCCCCCCAAAGCAGAAACACAAAGGTTGCAAAAGGAACTTGTTAAGCAGAACAGAACTACATTAAATTTCAGAACTTTTGTACTTCAAAGAACACTATCAAGAAAGTGAAAGGAAAATATTGGGAAATCATATATATGACAAGGGATTTATATCTAGGATACATAGAGAACTTTTACAGCATAATAAAAGGCCAAGCAATGTAATTTTAAAACTAGCAGATTTATTCTAAACCTTGATATCTATTTGATCTATGGAAAGGAAAAAAATGTTCTAAGATATAGAAGATGCATATATGGAATACAAAATGAAATGAAACAAATGAGCATACAAATCCCCCCAAAACAATAGGACACAGGACTGTGGTTATGGGCTGAGATTGGGGCGGGCTGGAAAGGGGAAGGGGAAAAAAGGAGGCAACGGTGGTGGTAAGGGACACTGGAACTCTGGTGGTGGGTGTGGTGTGAAATATAGACTGAGATGCAATTTCAAGATCCTAAAGTGAGTACAGCATTGTGAACTAAAGAAATAATAAGTATCACTAAGAAAAAAAAAAAGACACAAAAGATGAGAATGGAAAGAGGAAGCAGGAGCAGAAAAATCTAGACCATCTTTATGAGTCAGAAAAAACACCAAGGGTATCTCATGGAAGGCAGAGGAACAGAGAGAAGCTTGGCTGAGGTCCAAAGGTGATAGAAGATGGTGCTAATTGCTTACAAAAGCAAATCAAAGTTGTAAATAGCCCATATGTGATCATATAGATTGATCTTATTGCCTCTCTGCCTTACTACTTCGTCAGATGAGGGAACTAGAATTGAGGGAAAAGTTAGACCACAGGAGCCACCTCTGCCATCATGAAGGCCGGCAGCAGGTATGAAACCCATACCCACCAGTATCAGTTCTGCTCCAGGATTGGTAGAAAATCGTCTCTGTCACCAGGTATAGGCAGAACAACTGAGTTTTGATGCCACACCTTTCCACTCCTCCACTACCTCTTCCATCTGCCATGTCAACTTCTTCATGAAGGTTTTTAAGACTTCAAGTTCCCTCTCGCTGGAACCTCCCACCACAGCTCCCTCCACTACTGAGCAAATCCCAGCAGTCCCAGCACCTCCACCTCCAGTTACCCCTGGGTTCCTTAACAGAAAATCCTGTGATTGCCTAACTGGTACAGCCTTCTCTACTGATAGCTGGATCTGTCCTAGTATGTAAGACTTTAACTGTCATCCCCTCTCACAGGTGATGCCCAAGGTTTGCTGCACCCCACCACCTCCTTGTCTGCCTCCACCTGGCAGACAACCATCATTAACTGTCCAGAGTTCTAACTCTTGCTCATCTTCTTTCTGGCCTACAATCAACTTCACCTTCTCCTGCCCAAGTACCCAACATCCACTAATGCCTCCATTACCCCACTGATACCATTGATACCACTTAGAAAACAAACCCATATTCATGGGTTGGAAGAATCAACATAGTAAAAACATCCATTCTACCCACAGCCATACATAGGTTCAATGCAATTTCCATCAATATCCCAGGGACATTTTTCAAGAAAAATGGAGCAAACAATACTAAAGTTTGTGTGGAACCACAAAAAACTTTATATAACCAAAGCTATTCTAAGAAGGAAGAAGGTGTAGTGGAAGCATCACACTTCTGGACTTTAAACAATATTACAGAATGAGTGTCATCAAATGTGTATAGCACTGGAAAAAAAACAAAACAAAAAACAGTCACAGGGCCAGTTGACTCAAAAAGGAAGCCCAGAAATAAAATCACACTTATATAGATGGTCCATGACAAAGGTGTGAAGAGCATACAATGGAGGAATGAAATTTGATTCAATAAATGGTGTTGGGAAAACTGGAAAGACATTTGCAAAATAAGAAATCATTACTCATTATTATCAAATGCAAAAGTCAATTCAAAATGTATCAGAGACCTGGACATAAAACCCAAAACTATAAAATACCTAGAACAAAAAGTGGGGAGAAGACTATGACCTCAACCTCAACGAGGTCTTTGGGGGATGAACAGAGACAACAAAAGAAACCAAGGCAAAAATAAATAATTGGGACTACCTTAAACTCAGAAAAGCTTCTTCTCAGCAAATGAAATCACTAGTAAAACAGATAACACAGGGAATTGGAGAAGATAGTCACACAACATATATTAGATAAAAGCTTAGTTTCTAAAATATACAAAGAGCTCATACATTTCAACAATAAAAATAACTCACTAATAAAATGAACAAAAGAGCCAAATAGAGACATTTCTAAAGAAGACACACAGATGGCTTACAGACACCTGAAAAAATGCCCTACATCACTCATCATCAGAAACATAAAATAAAAACCACAACGAGATACTATCTCACACCAATGAGAACAACCTATATAGGCAAGACTGGAAATAGCAGGTGTTGGAGGGGGTGTGGAGGAAAGAGAAACCTCTTACATTGTTGAAGGAAATGTAAACAGGTGGAATCTCTTTAGAAAATAGTATGGAGATTCCTCAAATAAAAATACAGCAATCCCACTCCTAGGCATATTCTTAGAGGCTACAAAATTTCTAGTCAGGAAAAACATCCACACCTCTATGTTCAAAGCAGCACAATTCACCAGAACTAAGACATAGAAATCACCTAAGTGACATCAACAGAGGACTGGATAAAGAAGCTATGGTGTATATAATCAATGGAATTCACTGCTAGAAAAAAGAATATTGTACTGTTTGCTACAATCTGGATGGAACCGGAGAGGATCATGCTGAATGAAATTAGTCAGAAAGAAAAGGAGAGATACAGGATGGTTTCATTCATTTGTGAACCACAATGCAATAAAACAAATGAATGTACAATTTCTAACATAAAAAAGCAGGACTCCCGACTGGCTATGGGGTTCAGGGGGGATGAGGTGAAACAGTAGCAGTAAGGGACTCTGGAATTCTGGTGGTGGGTGTGGTGTGAAATATAGACTGAGATGCAATTTTAATATCCTAAATGGGATTTAGTATTGTGAGCTAAAGAAATAATAAATATTGCTATTAAAAAAAAGTGATACTGCTCTACACTCATCTAGTGGCCCTTTATACTTAACACGGGTGACCACAAGGATGAACTAAGAGTTCTTCTCAAGGAAAAGGTGAATTATGTTGCTTAGGAGATGTGATTGAGCTCCCTCAGCGTGGAGCTGCTTTCAGGCAGTTGTGCTTCGGGAAAGTAACTGAGGTCCTTCCTCCACAAATTGCCTGGAGGTCATACCTGGAAGGAAGTCACTCAACTAGGAATACCACTCATGTTGATGTCAGTCCTGCGACTGTGTTTCCAGGAGGAAGCATTAAGAAGTTCCAGATCTTCTCTGGAGAAAAACATGATCACATTCTAATTACAAAGGAATTCAAATTCAGAAGCACCCTTAGAACATACAGAATAGCAGAAAGAGAAAACAAAGCAGCTCTAAGGGGACCCTGGCTTCTCAACATCACCTGAACAGGGTATATTTTTATTTTTTGATTTTAGATATTCCAGTAGCTGGGCAGTATTATTTAACTTAGTTTTAAAAATCTGATTTATTAAAATTAAAATTTATTGTGATTTAATTTGTTTCTCTGGTGATTATGATGTTAGCACCTTTTTGTGTATTATTGGTCATATCATTTGTGAAGTACTGCTTTGAGTCTTTTGCCCTTTTTAAAAATTGGGTTGTTAGTCTTTTTCCCAAGTATTTGTAGGAGTTATTTATCTAATCTGGATGAGCTATTTGACAGTTCTATATACCAGTAAAATATTCATACATTGTGACTTGCATTTTTTCTCTATTAATGGTGTTTTTAAAAAACTGATAAACCTTTATTTTAAAACATTTAATATTTATTGAAGTAACTTTGATTTACAAAACACTACAAACCCGTATGTGTAGATTCCCCATTCCTCAGATACATGACAACACAATTGTCCACCCCCAAACTTAACGGTGTTTTTTTGTTGAACAGAATTCTTGACTTGAATAATCCAGTTTTGTGGTTGTTTTTCTTTATGGCGAATGGCTTACTTTAGCTTGTTCAATAAAGTTTAACCTTCCCAGATGTCCTCTCTGTGTCCTTCTAAAAGCTGTATTGTGTTACCGCTCACATTTAGAGCTACAATTCACCTAAAATTAATTTTTATTTCTGACATACTATGAGGTAAGGATCCAGCCTTTCCATCTGGATGTATACTTGGCTCAGCAACATTGGTTAGAAAGTGTGTGCTGACATCATACATCAGATGACCTCTGTGTGCTCTTCTGTTTCAATGGCTGTTTATCCTTGCACAAATACCACATTATCTTATTTGATGTGCTTTTATAACACATCTGGATATCAGGTTTCTGTGATATCAATGAATAAATTCTACCCTAGGAAAAATACTCTTCTGGGATTTTGATCAAGATGTCATTGCATCTAGAAATCAATTTGAAAATAATTGACATTCCTGTATTACTAAGCTTTGCAATGTATGCACATGGTATATCCCTATTTATTTGGTTATTGTAAAATCTCAATAAAGTTTTGTATCAGTCATACATATCTTATGTTAGATTTATTCCTAGGTGTTTGATATTTTGTGATACTAGGTTGTATCATTTAAAAATTTTTATTCTCTGTTGTTGGCATATAGTGTGTGTATAAGCTGGTATAAACACTTTGGAAACTGTTGCTATCTACTAAACCTATAAATCCTATAGAGCAGACAGATTTGGAGCTTCACACCAGATCTCCTAGAGTTACTTTTCACCAAACAATGGGAAAATGAAGTTGCAGAATGAATAAGCCATTACTACATGCAGCAACATGAATGACTTTCACAGACAAAATGTGGAACAAAAGACACATACACAATGAAATTTCATCTAATTTTTTATATTCGTTTGAGCCTAATATAATTACTATTTTTAAAGACAAATACTGTTGATTTTCAACAATTTCATTTGGTTCATTAGAATATAGTTTTCAAAAACAGCCTGCACTACCTAGTGATATTAGAAACAGGAGAAGGATGACTTGGAGAGGCAGAGACCAGATGAATGCAGGAAGGACTTCTGCATGCTGCCATAGTCTCCCCTTGACCTAGTGCGAACATGGACAGGTGTTCATTTTGTGGAAATCCATCATCTACATACTTCTCATGTGTGTACTCTTTGGAGTACAGGATAACTATCTATGTTACAAAATTAAAAAATGAGACTCTTCTTGCCTTGAATTCGGTACCAATATAATAAATATTAAATATAAAAATAAATATGAGAAGTCTATCTCTTCAATTTAAAATAAAATTGCTAAGAAATTGCTTGATGACCCTCTTACTCAGGTCAAGAATATTAAAATATCTCGGGAGGTAGAAAGGAGAGAGGATTTTGAAGTGAACTCTTTGGAGAACTTTCAGTGTGCTGTGGATCCCATATCAGGCCCAGCAGGAGGGATGGGCAAAGGGCTCCAGCATTCCCTGTGGGACTGAAGAGTGTGAACTTCAGGGGGAGTGTGACTGGGAAGCTCCACATAAGGGGAGCCCTGTGGACTCCAGACTCCAGGACTCATTTGGGAAATCTAGGGAGCCAGAGAGAGGATGACATTGCACTGCACATGCAGGGATGGTCAGGACAAGGACGTCCGAGGTCTCCCATGGATCACATGTGGTCCACTGCATTGGCAAAGAGTGAGCCAGTGAGGTGGGCATGTGTACTTGATGGACAATAATGGCTCTTGAGAGTAGCAGACTTGGACTCCAAAAAGTATGCCAAAGTGTCCGCAAGAGAAAGCCCCATTTTCCTTGTCCCATCTTTGACCCTAGGGACTCCAAAGTTATAACTAGTAAGTGTGGAGAGGAGATGGGGTACGCAGAGAGAAAAATCCAATCCTATCCTGCTCCCTTAATATGAGCCTCAGTGTAGGAAGACCTCTTCGATTTACTCTGATGAAAACTGAAGTATTGACCCAAGATTAAAAGCTAAGGATTCCATTGTTCACACTTAAAAGTAAAACTATTACTGTCAACTAACTAAAAGAATCAGAAAAATCATAAGAACTAGCCAAAATTCCATCCAGGGTTAGGGGAAGAGGTTCCCCACTAAATAAATTGAAGAACAGTAGGTGACAGACTGTATTGATCATATCTGACAAGAAGTGGTGACCCCATCTGCAGAGGTGATTATGGCTCTATGGGGTTCAGTGTGGTATGCAGTCTTCCACACAGTTATGCATACACAAATCACTTCTAAAGACAGGATTGAGATGGGTTGCTAGTCTACCAAGCAGCATATGTGGTGTGCAGAGCAATCAGTTTTCCAGGACTCTGTAGCTGCCAGACCAACTCCTCCTCTCACGGGTGGTCTTGGTCAGAGTGTCTGAGGAGATGAAAGATTCTGACAAAGCCCCCCACCTCACTGGGAGGCGCAGATTTGCAATTCCAAGAATGGAATGAGTGCTGTGTTAGATGGCTGTGATCAGAGGAGATACTTGTTCTTGGCAGACCTCAGCGCCTGCTGATGGGAAAGCAGGACTGTGGCACCAGGCAGCAGGCTTCTTCTCTAGCTGTGACCCCATAAGATCCCTTGAGAAGTTCCTCAGAGGCAGTGGGGGTTTTGGTCTCTCAAGGGACAGAAGATTATGTAAAGAATTTTTTCAAACTCCAGAGTGAGCAGTCTATCTGATTATTAGCAACAGTTCAGCAGTTTCCAGAGGGACAAGAATCTAGGACAGGAGCATCAGGGGATGGTACTTACACAAAAACCAGGACCTGTCTGACATCAAGGCAAGGACTGAGTCTGGGGAACATAAGGAAGGAGATTTGCTTTTGGGCTCAGTGATCTTTGTGTATTTCCTTAACTTTGGAGCTCTCATCAAGTCTCAGTCCTGGTGTAAACAAAAGTTCTTATTCATTCATTTGTCCATTCAATACATAAATTCATCAATCCGATTGAATGGGTAAATAATAAATAACTATTCATTTAGGTCATGCATTGGGAGAAAAGACGTGTTCACAAAATATGATACAAAGTAGACATTAGAGCTAGTCCCACCTAAGTCCCAAGTTATAATAGTGATTTGCTCATAAAGTAAAAAGAGTTTATTGCTTTGAAAGAAGGGTAAATAGACCATGTGGACCACATATCAGATTACATTTATAATATTTTTAAAAATACAATTTTATTCAATTGATGTTATGTATTCATTTATCTGATATGTCCACAGTATAAAAAGCTATAGACACAAAGCAGATTAATGGTTCCCTAATCTAGTGGGATAGGTGCCGAGGGGGCAGGAAGAATAGAAGTGATTTAATATGTATGGAATTTCTTTATGTGGTGATGATGAGTCTACAATCATAGGAATATACCAAAAATCTCTGAACTGCACACTTTAAATGAGTAAATTGTGTGATACGTCAAATACATTTTAATAAAGCTGCCCTTTAATAAAAGCATTTAGCAGTTCCAAACAAAGATGATTTCACCTGGAACCTGCAAAGATAGCAAGGAAAAGATGGACCCAAAAAGTTGAAGCATTTGATTCATGGAAATGGAGTAAGTGTACTTTTGGGCAAGAGAACAAGAGTGAAGCAGGGAGGCAGGATATTGTGGGGTGCATACAGAAGACAGCAAGTTATTCAGCTGAGCTAGTATTTGGGGTCTGTAGTAGGAACAGTGTCATATTAAGGAAGGACTTGAATTGCAGTTGAAAGCATCCAGACTTTGGCCCACAAATAACCAGAGAATAGCTTAACTTAAGAAGAACTAAATTTATATGCCAAGTGCATAAGAGATCAGAGGGAAGGAGATCCTCTAGAAGGTTCTACAATGTTCCTCTGTTGTGAATGTGGAGAGTAACTGCAGTAACTGCTAACTTCAAATTCTGTCACTGTAGAATGATTGGTTCACTCATGGCTTACAGTTGCACTCAATAAATCTACATTAAATCCATAAATGACATTATTATGCAGGGTGCCTTCCCCTAAACACAAGGAGGGGGAATGAGGTGTTGTGCAGGATGTCTCTGACATCGGCAGACACCTTAGCATGCTGTTGGAAATGAGGGACTTTTCCAGAGACAGACTGCTAGTGTCAGAACTTGTGAGTCAGCCTAATGGAGTCAACAGTTGACAGCACTGGTAGAAGTGAAACTGTCAAAGAGAGCAGAAGGAAGAAATATTTTGGAAAACAGAAGGAAGGAGGGTTAATGAAGTGGCATGGAGAGTTTACTGAGTCAAAGAAAACAAGCGCAGCTTTGGTAGGCCGGACAGTTGGGGTGCAGTGAAATTCCAGAAAGAAAGCAGTGGGTTACAAACAAGGCTGGAAGTTGATATAACTGCAGCAGGTCAGAGATCATTCAATACAGTAATCAGTTTGATTTTCAGGTGATCAAGGACACCAGGGAATGTAATCTGCCCCAGGAAAGTGTATCCTCTACAGGACAAGGTAAGGTGTAAATAAGTCCACAATTGGCTCTAGATCTCTGACCTTTCTGCAGTGGAGATTTGGATGGATCCAGTTTGGGATGAAAGGTAGGAACCAGCATCTTAAGCACCTGCCTGTGTTAGACGCTGTTATCACTAATATAACTGTTTTTTAAAATCCAAAAACATCAGTTGGAGACAGGAACAGTTACTCACACATCCTAGAAGCAGAAAGGGGCCAAGAGAAGGATGGGGAGCAGGAGACTGCAGTTAGCGTTGCCTCTGGTCTGAGACCAAGCTCCCATTTTCCCCAGGCCTGGGCCTTTTCAGAACTGCGGCAGCGGGAGAGCCAGGTTACCCAGCCTGTACTGACGCCAGGCAGGAAACCCAGAAGAAGGGACTGTGTTCTCGCACAAACAGCCCTTCAGTTTGCACAAACTCAAGAGAGGTGAGATTTGCATAGCAGTCCAAGTCACCTTTGAGAAATCATTTACAGTTTCTGCTTTCTTGGCCAGACCACAGGGTTTGTTTCAGTTTATTTAGTACCAGTGCTTCCAGCAATGGCTCCAACTTACCACACTGACCCAAGAACCTCCCTTCCCTCACAACCTAGTACCTCAGACTCGGTGGTAATTTGCGCCTCTGCAGTTGCCATACCTGGGCACAGCCCTACTTCCTTGGAATGTACTGCTGTGCTCACTGACGTGGATCAGCTTTCTGGGCTGCTCCTTTTCAGCGGGAACTTGAAGATACTGAAGGTAAGAACAGGGCTTTAAAAAATTCTTTACTAAACTAACTTTTATTCCTTATGATAGCAGTAAGTGTTGCTGTATATATAACACTGTTTAACATAAGTCAGAAACTATCTTAAGGAGCCTAAAAATAAAATAAAATGTAGTCTGGAAATAACAAGTGTTGGAGACGGTATGAAGAAAAAGGAACCTTCTTCTGCTGTTGTGGGAATGTAACTTAGTGCAAAATCTGGAAAACACTCTGGAGATTCCTCAAAAAAGTAAAGATGGATTTATCTGCACTCACATTTACAGCAGCACAATTCACAATAGCCAAGATGTGGAAGCAACCTAAATGCCGTCAACAGATGAGTGGTTAAAGCTGTGGTGTATATACTCAATGGAATTTTATGCAGCTACTAAAAAAAAATGTGCCATTTGCAACAGTTTGGATGGAATTGGAGGGGTCTATATTAAAAGAAATAGAAAGATAAGGAGAAATACAAGATGTTTTCGCTCATATGTGGAATATAATGGAATGAAACAATAAATGGAAAACCCCGGAAAAGAACCCACAGGACACAAGATTTTGGTGGTCATTGGGAATGGGAGTGGATAGGGAAGGAGAGAGGGAACATGGTGACGATAAATGGCACTAGAACTCTGGTGGTGGGTGTGGTGTGTAATACCCATAGACTGAGAAATGAGTTCAACATCTTAAAATTAGTATGGTTTTGTAAACAAAAGAAATAACATAATTATTAAATTATAAAAAGTAAAGTAAAAGATTCATAAACCAGTAAATATCTAACAGTGTTAGATCTAGAAATTCAGGATCCCGAGGTGAAAATTCCCAGAAGTTCCCTCTCCCATAATACCATCTCTCCTTCTCTCCTTGAACTTTCCTCCAAATATTCACCCCACTCATCAGCTGAACTTCTTTGCACAAGTCTAGATCTTCTCCTGAAAGGGGCCTCCCTCACGTCTCAGATTCTCTGGATACCAGCTGGGTGTTCTGAAAGTTAACTCAGTTCTGACACAACCACCTGGAGATGGCATCACGTCCCATGGATTAAGGGCTTGGTGCCGTAGGACTGTCATCCCCAAACCCCTCACCTAAGTTGTAAATCAAATGTCCAGGTTAAAATCAGTGCAGCTGATTGGCACCTACAGATTGGTGTTTCCCGCAATCCCTTCATCAGGTTTGACAAATTTGCTAGAGTAGCTCACAGAACTCAGGGAAACGTTGTACTTACCAGATCACTAGTTTATTATAAAAGGAATCACCAGAAGGAAGAGAGGCACGAGGCAAGGAGTGTGGGGCATGTGTGGGGCTGCGGTGCCTCTCTGTGTGCATCACTCTCCCAGGACCTCCGTGTGCTCATCCAACGCCCATACTTTTTTGGGATTTTTATGGATGCTTAACATAGGTATGATTGATTAAATGATTAGCAACTGTGATTGATTCAAACTCTAGCCCCTCTCCCCTCCAAGGAGATGTGAAGGAGGCAGGAATTGAATTTCCAATCCTCTAATTACACAGTTGGTACCCCAGCCAACCAGCACCTAGTGTGTGGTAATGCAGGGGCATTCCAAAAATCACCTTGTTAACATAAACTCAATGTGGTTGAGGGGTTTGTTATGAAGAACCCATTTCATCTTTAGCACCCTTGAAGCTAATGTCAGTAACTGAGGGCAAGACCAAATGTTATAAACGAAAGGTATATTACTCTAGGTAATAGGGTAGATTGCCCTATTATACTTATCACTTAGGAAATTATAAGGGTTTGGGGAGTTATGAGCCAGGAACCATGAACAAGACCAATATATATATATTTCTTATTATAAATCATAATATTATCCCGCCCTTCAAGGGCAGGGACCAAGTGTTGATAAGACCCAGAAATGGGGGCCTGAGAGTCATGTGGTGTGATCAGAATTGGAATTTTTTGTGTGAACTGGCAGACTCACTACCCATGATACTGCCCGGGGCCTTGACCATCTTTCCCAAGAGAGTCTCTCCTTTAGTCAGGCTTAGTCACACCCAGTGAAAATTTGAAGCCTCTGGGTCCTGGGAAGCAGCAGGTTCTCATGACTTATTTTTCTAAAGGCCCCTGAGTGTGGCTGCCCAACAGGAATCCATGTGCTCTGGCATGGACTCTAAACTCAAACACGCATACAAACAGTTATAGGCTTCCCACTGTCTCCACTGAAGAGCAGTGCCGGCATGGAGCTGGCTCCCGTGCTAATGAGCCAGTGTTTCCTGCAGACCCGCTCCATCGGGATGTCTGCCTGCATCCATTACCCCCAAGAGGGACTTACCATCCCCTGCACCCACTCCATGCAGGAGCTGCCCATCCTCCATCTCTCTTCTCAGTGAAGGACATCTTCCTCTGCTCTTTCATCAAGGGTTGCAAAAGCATATTACAACTCTGTATTTTATTGTTAATTTACATATAGAAATAATTCTATAAAGAGAAACTTTTCTTCATCTATTGTTTAGTTAGGTAGTGGTGCAATTAATATAAGATAAGTGGTTCATTCACTTTATTCATTTTCAAAATGAACAATTGATTTTCGAGCTTCAGTCAAAGGTATGTATCTATTTTAATTTGCTAAGGTTTCCATAACAATAGACCACAGGCTAAATGGCTTAAGAGCAGAAATACATTTTTCCACAATTCTGGAGGCTGGAAATCGAGGTGCTGGCAGGTTTGGTTTCTGCTGAGGCCTCTTTCCTGGGCTCAGGGTACTATCCTCTTCCTGGTCCTCAAATGTTCTTTCCTCTGATTTCCATCACTGGTGTGTCAATCTCCTCATTTTATAAGGACAGCAGTCAGATTGGATGAAGTTCCACCCAGTGGCCAGGTCCTAACTCTTAATCTGCTCTTTAAAGGCCCTGTATCTAAACAGTCCTGAGGTACTAGAGGTTAGGGCTTTAATAGATGAATTTTGGAAAGACAATTTAGTCCATGATATCTAATGAGTATTTTGTTACATTTGCTATATGACACACATTTTGCAGTGTAAAACAGCACAAATTTAATACTTCACACCTTTGTAAGAAAGAAGTCTGAAACAGGTGTCTCTGGTAATACCTAGGCGTGGTTGTTGTGTATTTCTCTCTCAGGTACACAACAAGAACTGCTTCTGGGCTTATTCTGGTCGTTGCAGGGTTCAATTCCGCGTGGCTGTAGGACTGAATCCTGGGTCCTTTTTGTCTGTTGGCTGAGGTTTGTTCTCAGCATCTGGAAGTCAGGCCCTCCCTTGTGTCAATGTCAGTAGTTTGGGGTGATTTCGTCTCGACTTCCAATCTCTTGGCCTCCTCCACTGCGGTACAACTCTATCTGAAACCACCTCCCTGGTTCAATAATCAGTATCCTTGCGGTTCCATTAGGACAGCCCAGGAAATCCAGAATAGTTTCACTGCCTATTTCATCTGCAAGATCCCTTGCTATGCAGTGTAACCTATCAGGGGGCGTGATGTGGATCTTAAGGGGCCATTACTCTGCTCACATGTATTTGAAAAGGACAAAAATATGTCCAGATAATGATAATTCTGGTGTGATAGAGATGTTTCCTTGTAAATTTGGGCTTATTTCAAATTTTCTGCTATGTATGTTCACAATAAAAAGAAAGAATTTTAAAAGAAGGAATGTAGGATTTGTAGACAAATGCGGTCCTGGATAAATTACTGATTCTATGACTCTCAATTTCTTTAGAGAACATATATTTATATTTTTTTGTGATATGTATTTTATGACAATTAAAAAAAAACCCTATTTTTTCTGACCACAGGGACTCCTCCTCTTATTTGGACAGTATGGCCCTGACTTCAGATTTGGGGAGACAGCCACAATTGAGAGAGGTGGCAGGGATCCCCTTGCAGGCTGCAACTGTGGACAACTGGGGCCAGATTCAGAGCTTTGAGGCCAAGCCGGATGACCTCCTCATCTGTACTTACCCTAAATCAGGTGATGGTGAGGCAATGGGAGAGTTGGGCTTCTCATGTCAGATGGCAGCCCCTTAATAGGATGTTTGCATGCATTTAAGGAAACCTGCTACTATTGTTCCAAGAGGATGCTTTCTCTCAGGATGCCAGCACCCCACGTCTTCCAGGGCTCCAACGCATGGGTTTGGCAGTCCCAGCCTGTGTGCTTGTCCTTGGACTCCCTTGGACCAGAGTGCTGTGTGGCATTGTCTCTGCTGTTTCTCTGCATAGAGAACAGTGGGTTTGTCCCATATGAACATTCATCTGTCCCGGTTAATAAGATCCTGACATGAGTGGGACTTGAACCAGAACCCCCAACAGTG
Source organism: Solenodon paradoxus (assembly GCA_004363575.1). NCBI lineage: Eukaryota > Metazoa > Chordata > Mammalia > Eulipotyphla > Solenodontidae > Solenodon > Solenodon paradoxus. The sequence continues at coordinate 453,129 of RJWH01000718.1, read as the reverse complement.
TCCACATCCCTTTCATATGCTCAGAGCTCTTCGGACAGATTGTCTATCTGGTCTCTGCTTCTCATTCTTTCCTTCTGGATCTCAGGGACAACATGGATTCAGGAAATTGTGGACATGATTGAGCAGAACAGAGATGTGGAGAAATGTCAACGAACCATCATTCAACATCGCCATCCTTTCATTGAGTGGGCCCGGCCCCCACAGCCTTCTGGTAAGAGCTGCTTGTTTCCCTACCTCCCTCCCTCCCTTCTTTCCTTCCTTCCTTCCTTCCTTCCTTCCTTCCTTCCTTCCCTCCCTCCCTCCCTCTCTCTTTCTTGACTTAATTTTTTTAGAGCAGTGTTAGGTTTACAATAAAATTAGGATGGAGGTACAGAGGTACCTTATATATTTTGTGCTCCTACACATGTACACTCTCCCCCATTGGCAATATTCACCCCTTTCCACCAGAAAGGTTCATTTGTTACCATGGATGAACTACACTGACGCATCATCACCACCTGAGTCCATAGTTGACATTAGGGTTTATACTTGGTGCTGTTCCTTCTATAGGTTTGCGCAGATTCACAATACATGCACCTACCATTGAGGTATCATGCAGATTATTTTCACCGTCCTGAAAGTTCTCTGTGCTACATCTAGTCATTCCTTCCAACTTCCTACTCCTTGGAAACCACTATGGAAATCTCCATAGATTTGCCTTTTCCAGAATGTCATTATGGTTGGAATTCTAGTGTATAGCCTTTCAGACTTGTTTCTTTCACTCACTAAACATGCATTTAAAGGTTTCTTGGTAGTTTTTCATGGTTTGATGACTCATTTCTTTAAGTGCTGGGTAGTAGTCCATTATTTGGTGAACCACAGCGTATCTGTTTACCTATAGAAAGTAATTTTGGTTGCTTTCACTTCTTTTGTTCTCTTCCTCTCTCTCATGCTTCTTTGTCTTTTCTTTTTCTCTCTCCTTTCTCCCTCTCCTCTCATCCTCTTTTCTTCCTGGCCCAAAAAGGAGTGTTTTCTCTTTTTTTCCTTTTCTCTTCTTTCTACATATTATCTAAGATTATTTGCCAAAAGGAAGCACCAAGTAAGAAGGATTCCTGTTCATTGCTACCACAGAACACAGAGAAAAGAAGGAAAACTGCTCATGAAGAATTCTCACCCTCTCCTCTCCTTACCCCACACTATAAAGCCAGTACAGCCTGGGGACTTCCTGATAATTGACCAAAAATGCATTTAGAATCAAGTATTTGTTCTGCAGTGAAGCCCTGTGCAGCTGGTGTTCAACCTGAACACTCTCCCTCCTGCATTTAAAGAAAAGTTCAGAAGAGCAACCAGAGGCATGAGAAGCCATCCAGGTGCATAGCACCTGCCAGAAGTGTTTCGCAGAACAAGTGGGAGGAGGGCCATTTCTCTGAATGTTAGCATCATACAGATCACTACTGTGGACAATTGAAACACAAGTAACTAGAGCTATAAAGGTGCAGTCAGTGTGATGCTAGTGTAGAATTTTCAACTGGGAGTGACTGTTGACAGATATACACATACTGCACCCCTGTAGCCTGCATGTGCGTGCCTACATTATCATCTCCTTGAGGCATTTTGCTTTTCCTTAAAGCCCTACCTTCCTGTCCCCTCTAGCTCCTCTCTTCTCAGTTCTTGCCTGGTTGATTGCTGGCTCTGCAGTCCAGGGCCAGGTCTGATCCTCCCCTGCTCTGACCTAACATAGGCTTTCTTCTGCTTACCTGTCACCCCACTCAGTATAAATCTGGGGTTACTTTTGTTTGTGTCTAGCCCTCTGATCCCTTGAGCAGTAGGATGCTATAAGGACGACCAGGATATAATCCTGAAGCCACCATGCTCCCTGTGTCCTTTAGCCCTCTCTGTGTTAGCTTTTTCAGTTTTAAAGTGTCAGTGGAATTAGAGCATAATAGATAGAATTTGACTCAGAGTTGTAAAAATTACATGCATTAACATATGCCAAAACCTGGCATTCCCTAGTGGAGTAGTGGTTGGGTGCAGTCCATGCGCATCTCAGGGACTTGGGTTTGCATCCTAAGGCTGTGGTAACAAACAAGATGAACAAACCAATAAAATAAATGGATGTTTCATCCTGTTCTCTCTTTCTGCCTGCCTCTGTTTGCTTTCATTCTTGCCTGCATATATATATATATATATATATATATATATAGAGAGAGAGAGAGAGAGAGAGAGAGAGAGAGAGAGAGAGAGAGAGAGACAGAGAGAGAGACAGAGAGAGAGACAGAGAGACAGAGAAATAGATATCTATATCTATTTCTATATCTTTATCTATGCAAAAAGCCTAGAAGAGTACATGTCAGAGTAGAACTACCTACATGTTAGCTGTTAGTGACCACTTCTTCAGGCCAAATTCCTTGCCCTACAACCCCTGCTTTTGATCTTATTTCTACATTCTGCTTCTGTCACCAGTGTCTTACTTCTGACAATTTGGGAGATTAAAGAGAGAATAGAAGCGTGATATTTAGCAGGGTATTCTTGGTAGTGGGGTCAGTGTGTCCCTTCAGGAAACAGGACAGTTTCTCCCCATCATTGTTGTAGTAGTAGAATTTCTAGAAAGGACAGAAATCCATACAGCATGTCATATAGAAGTCAGGATGATTCATCATCACAGTGCCCCAGTGCCCAAAGAGGTAACAGTAGCAGGCTTTCCAGTCTCTAGCCAAAAAGAGATGCTGGGTGGAGACTGCTGTGCACTGAATCTGTGTCTGAGTGGATAATCCCTGCCTGCAGAAGTGAGGTGTACCTTGAGGTGAAATAGACTGATAGGGGATTGTCAAGTGTACCAACCACCCTGGGAAGGTGCCAGAGTGTCCTATGCTCCTGGACAGATAATATGTAAACTCGAGCCCTGCCTGGTCAGTCTTCCTCCCACCCTCCAATTCTCAGCTACAGAGCTGCTTGCTGACAAAGGCATTACATCTGTGAGACCATGAAAGATGACTGGGGAGACTTTGAAAAGACAGGTGTGTGTGTGTGTGTGTGTGTGTGTGTCTAGGTGAAATCTGGGAATGACCAATTCAGCAGATACCTTTACTCAAAGTCCCCTGATGTACATAAGATTCCATACTGCTAGTTTCCCTCAATAATTTATGGCTCCACACAAGAGACAATGACAGCATGAGTATGTTGGGTAGATATTAGGGTAGGATGCTACTGGCAGGTGAGAAGAATCTGACCAAAGACCAGTCCCTCAAATTAACAGTGTCTAAAATGATGAGCTGTCATTGTAGCTCTATATCTTTCTGTGGTGTCCTACCAGACCACAAGTTCCTGGCACAGATACTGAAGGCCCCAAGTGACTCCGTTGACCTCCTTATTCTGCAGAGTATGTTAGGTATGGACTTTGTGACCTGAGGTGTTTTTGCCAGAGAATGAGACACATGGTCAAATTTTCTGGAGGAGAGAGAGAGAGTGAGGGAGAGGGAGGAAAGGATGAAGGGAGGAATAGATGCTCTATGTAAATCCCCAAACCCACAGGCTCTCTCTCTGCTGTGGGTATTCTATGGCAGAAAAGTTAGAAACTGGTGCTGGGCCAGCCCATCAGGAGGGCATTTGTAGGAGGAAAACCCACTTTCTCCCCATAGCAAGGTCATTGAACCCTGAGGAATGGCCCTGGGGGAACAGTATGCTCAGGGCAGCTGTCAGCACAGCCTGGCCCACCTCTCTATCTTCAGCACCCTCTTAATTTCAGCTTCTGGTGGGCGAGCCTGCTTATTTTCCTGTGAGCTTGGTTATGCATTTAAAAGACTGGTGCCTCAGTCAGAATCTGATGATGTTTTGTAATAGGAACAGTCTTCATAATGTCTAAGCCCCCATGTTGCTAGCAGTAGGCGTGTCTGGATTAAGCAGGCACATAGAGATTCAGACAAGAGGAAAGGACAGGAGCCTGGGACAGCAATATATGTCTAAGTATTTGTGCAGGGCACTGTGCGAGTTGAGGCTGAGGAAAGGGACTAGAGGCAGGACAGTTTTACAGGTCTTGCTAAGGAATATGGGATTTAATTTTTGAATTTTTCTTCTGAGTACCGGGATATATATTTATTTTAAAAAAATGGAATGATGATATGATTGAATAATTCTGCCTCTTCACCTACACCTCGGAGAATTAAGAACAGGGACTCGAAGAGATATTTGCACACCCACGTTCATGGCAGCATTATTCACACTTGCCAAGAGGTGAAAGCAGCCCAAATGTGCACGGACAATGGATGGATAAGCAATGTGGGGTATATACACACAGTGGAATTTTCTTCTGCCTTAAAATGGAAGGAAATCCTGACACATACTATGACGTGGGTGAAACTTGAGGATATCACGTTAAGTGAAATAAGTTCATAAATAGGACAAACACTGTATTATTCCATGTAGATGAGACTGGTCAGATGCTTAGGGATAGACAGTAGAATGGTGATTGCAGGTGCAGGAGGAGGGATGGTGGGGAGTTAGTGTTAACTTGAAGTTTTAGTTTTGCAAGATGCAGTCAGTTCTGAAATGGCTGTGAAACTGAAAGTTTCGGCCGAGCACGGAGCCGGGCTCCTGTAGGCAAACAGCATTCATTATCACCGCACCTGGGTGCAGGCAGGCTGAGTCCGAAACTGGAGTCAGCATTTGTTAGGCAGTCAGGCAGAGTTTACATGGGAAAGCAAGGGGGCTGCGGAGTGCAACTGGGTGGTGGTGGTGGGGAGGTGGTGGGGTGGGCTTGGAGACCCAGGGGCTAGACAAACCAGATATTTTCTGTTTTTGGTTTCTAGTGGTATCTGAGGCTGCAGACTTCCTCCCTCTGGTGGGTGGGTCACAGGTCAACAGGTGCAGATCTTCTAGCAGGGTGCCGCTCCAGAGTTTCCTGTTGGCTCAAGATTAGAGTTTGGGGCCCAAAAGGGATATTCTGAACTCAGGGGCTTGTTTTGAAGTCTCACAAAAAACATGTGAACACACTTGACACTACTGAACTTACAGTGAACCGTGTACTGAACTGTACTGAGCTACATAAAGGGTTAAGATGGCAAATTCTGTTGTGCGTATTTGACTACATTTAAAACATTATTGGGAATTCCCAACATATGAAATAAATAAAATCAAAGATGACCAGGATGAAGCAGGTCCTCCTCTTCCACCTCCACCTTGGGGAGTGAGAATGAAAGCCTGTGAGTATCAGAGAACCTCCCTGGTTTCCAAGCAGAGGAGTCATGTGATCTGAGCTCAAGGGCAGTAGCATTTTGAGGGCTGCAAGTCCTGGTGAGGGGCTCTGGGGCTCTGTCCTCATCCTCTTGGCTGGGGCTAGCAGAGATTCTCTGGCTCTGGTCTGGGAAATCACTGAGCTGACAAGGCTTAGAGAGTTCACAGGCATGATTTATAGCAGGGAGAGGGCAGTTTGCACTTAGGGCAGCATTCTTTGTGTTCCTGCTTTAAGGAGTCAAAGCAGAGAGGTTCCATCTCTGGAAGACCAGGTACTAGCTGGCTCCTTGGCCAGATGAGCTCGGTGCTCATGGAACAGATTGGTGGAGGTGGCATGGAAGGCCACGTCTGAAGTTGTGGAGGCTCCTCAGTTGGCCCGCCTTCCTTATCATCACATGGAAGCATTTCCCCATCAACTACATGTTCAACTCTAAATACAATGACGTCACCTATAGCATGGATCTCCTCCTGATGTTCGGAGCTATCTTATGTTTTACACTGACTCTGCTCCCTCTCTGGAGTTATGTGCTGGAGCATCTGGTTCCTACACTAGAGTTGAAGCTTCTTAGAGAGGATTGTGTCATTGTTGTCTTGACCTCAGCCACAGTGTAACACATTGACGACTGATGGGAGTGAGTTCTGGGCACCGATGTATCTTGGGGTGTGGAATCAGTCCAGGAACGAATTCAAGGAGATGCATGATGACCAGCACCGCATGGAAGGTTTATTAGAAGCATCAGAGAGAGGGGCAGAATCTCTCTCTGTGGGTATAAATCTATACAATGCAGTAATCTGATGGTGAGCCTAATATAGCCTGGGGTCTCTTGGTGGGAATAATTAAGGGTATGGTCCCTGTTGCTAGAGATAGCAACCCTTCCCAGTATGCCTGGCATTTCAGTGGGAGTTGTTAGGAGTGTGGCTAAAATCTAGTTTATATACCTGCAATCCTGCTCCCTATCTTTTAAGATGCTCCCCACCCACACTTTCCCTATACTGTCCCTCATCAATGAAGACATGGATCAAGTGCCCAGAAAATGTTTTCAAGGGTGAGAGTAGAAATCACAATTCGCATTCCACCAGAGATGTTTTGTAGTGACGAAACAATTGACAGGGGCATGGGAACCTGCAGCAGGTACTCAGGACTGAGTACTGGTTTGGAGGGTAGGGGCCTGTACTCTGGCCCAGGTGGGTCTGTGCAACAAGACTTGTCTAGCCTTAGCCTCTGTCTCCCATGCTTCAAGGACAGAGTCAGTGAACTCTGAGCTCCTTTCCAGCTCTTGAGCTATATGAGTCTGCAGAAGTAGTATCAATAATTCCATTATATAATTCCAAAAGAAAGTCAAAAGACAAACATAAAGAGAGATGGTGATGGGATGCTCTTGACAGAGCCCAGAGTCGAAGTTTTCTGTGTAATGCCTGTACGGTTGTTCTCTTCAGGAGATGTGTTCTGTGACCTCCAGTGGATGCCTGAAACAACAGTTAGTACCAAACCCTATGTTTTTTTTCCTATACATACACACTTATGATTTGGGTTAATTCATAAATGAGGTACAGTGAGAGATTAACAATAATAATTATGATGAAATAGAACATGCTATAATAGAATTATGTGAATGTAGCCTTGCTCTCCCTCTCTCACAAAATCTCTTATTGTACATAATGTTTTTGGTCCTCAGTTGATCACAGATAACTGATATCAAGGGTAAAGGGGAGATACCCTACTAGACAAATGTTTCCTCTTGACTTTACAGGTGTGGAAAAAGCCAAAGCAATGCCCTCTCCACGGACGCTCAGGACTCACCTGCCCACTCAGCTTCTGCCTCCATCTTTCTGGGAAAAAAACTGCAAGGTAAGACAGAAACAGCAGCCTGTGACAGGAGAGTGTTTCCTGAGAGTAAATCTCACCTTGTCTCAGAACACTCCTCATCAGTCTAATTTCTGCAGTTTCCAGAGAGTTGAGAGTTTATCAGCAATCAGGGAAAATGTAATTATTGCACACTCAGAACTTCACCCTAGCACTTCTGACTAAGATTTTAAGGAACAGGCCAGAATGAACATTTAGAGAGAACTAGAGACATGGGTAGTGGGTCCTGGGCTTCAGCACGCCTGACTGAGCAAGGCAGGAAGGAGGTCGTGACCAAGGGTGTAGGCAAGCAGGAGTCATAGAATAATAGATTAGGAGGAAACAGTGAGAAAACAATCCTGAAGGTAATTTACAAGGTTGAGTAGATGGAACAATGTTTCTGGCAGAAACTTGACCTCAGTGTCTAGTAAATGGTGGGCTTTTACTTTACTTACTCTGTACCCCAGTGTATGATCAGCTTTTGGCATATGGAGAATATTAAAGATGTTCTTGCTGAATGAATGCATCAGGACACAAACTGGCCAGTCAGCCAGCTTTGGTAAGAAAGTGGGGGCACTGTTTCATCAGAGGTGTAATCCAGGCAAGCCCAAGACAGATGTGTTTTCAGGGGAGAGTGACACAGTTGAGATGACTCACATCAAATGAAATGAGTTCTTTCCACAAAGTCGGAGAAGAGGACTTCCATTTATAGGATTATGGTAGACTATTTATCCCAAAACTCTTTTGTTTAAAACACCTTAGAATGTTACATTTCATTTAACAAATTTGTTTTTTAATGTATAACTGAGATCAAGAGAAAGCAAGAGAAATTCCTAATTTGGAAAAATGAAGATCAAGCTGAAACTCAGAGAGGACAGCTGAGACAGCAGCTGTCCTGGGGGATTTCAGCCTGGGATCATCTGGCATGTTGTGTTCTCATGACTGCACAGAGGCAGGGTGGAAACCTAGGACAGCAGGAACCGGTAGAGAGAGGAGTTGTAACCAGTGCGGCCGCAGGTCCATATCCTCCAGGGATGGGACGGTAGGCACAGGTGCACCTAAGGAAAACTTTTTGTTGACCTGAGCCATCAGCTCCCCCTAGAATGTGGAGGCAGGGACCTCCTTCTCTCAAGAGTTGGAGACTTAAACCTGTGCTTATATTGTCCGAGAAACTGCAAGCTGAAAATTAGCGTAAGATGATTCTTATTTTCATGTCCCTAGGATGCCTGACACACACAAACCCCATCTTCTTGGACAGACATAACTTTAGCTGGGGCTCGTGGTGTTCCTACTTAAGCTCACATTTCACCTTATAAAATATACAAAGGAACAAGCCACTGTGAGAGAGTCTACAGAAGGAACAAACAGCAGACTTCAAAAACTTCAGACAATAAAATGGATGTAAAAGACAATGTTAAAGCTGTGTAAAGAAATGAAAAATTGAGTGAAAAATAAAAGATAGGAATATGATACTACTTTAAAAGAATTTTTAAAAGTTAAAGCTATTTTTTAATCTGTGAAGTAAAAATAGTGGTTAATAGAAGAAAAATTGGGTAAAAGGTATCAATTATATGGTAAAGGGTAGTATAGGACTTTTAGTAATGAACAAACACTGATTTATCATGATGCACACCTGAAACTTCTATGATGTTGTAATGCAATAATACTTCAATAAAAACTTATTTTAAAAGGATACTTTTGAAATTAAATTTATTAAATAAATGGATAGGATTTCTGTAACAGAAAAGATAAACTATCATTTAATTAAAAAATCTGGAATCGGTTGAAGTACAGAGAACAGACACAGCTGAAGGGAGAAGTTATGAACTTGGAAAGGAGATGGATAAAGTTGAGGAGAGAGGATAGAGAAATGTCTTATGGCTGGAGATGAGAAATAGAAGAGAGAGCAAAGAAGAGATTTAGTTAAATTATTATCAAACAACAATGTAATAAGAGTCAACCAGAAGTTAAAAAGTTTAGGAGTTCAGGTAGATTTGAAAAAACTCCCCATATGGGAAAAGCACCAGAGTCGTCAGGAGACAGAAGGAGGTAGAGATGGGAGATGAGGCAGAGTGTCATAGTTAGGAGTGAATAATTTGAGTAAGTCAACAGGCTCTGGAACACCAGAGGTCTGTCCCTCATTGTCTGGTACTTGGTCCTGGGGTAGTGGGGGGTTGGATAGTGGCCCTGAGTGAGAGTCTATAAGGAGGTGATTGGGGTATGGGCTCTGGATTGTTTAATTTGTACTTTTTAATTGCAGTAACCTTGATTTTACACATTAAAATAAAGTCATATGTAGGTTCTCCATAAGTGCAGTTTCCCCATTCCTCAGATATATGTCAACATACCCTGTCCTCCACCAAATCGCCAAGTGCTCTTCGCCACTGTCCAGTGGACTCCTCCAACAGTATTCCCCCTCATCTCCTGTCCCATTCCCTATTGGTGATCTCAGTTCTATTTCAAGGGTCAAATTGGTTTTGTTTCTTCAGTTCCTTTGTTTTCTCTATTCATATTCCACCTATTACTGAGATCATCTATTATCTATCTTTCTTCTTTTGGCTTATTTCACCCCGACATTTGCTGTTTCCTGACATTTTTTATAATAGCCAGTCTCTTGGGTGGTATCTCAGAGTTGTTTTGCATTTCCCTGATGGTGAATAGGAGCATCTTTTCATGTACCTGTTGGTCACCTGCATAGCCTTTTCAGAAAAGTGTCTCTCCAATTCCTCTTCTCATTTTTTGATTAGATTGCCTGTTTTTCTGTTACTCAGTTTTTGAGTTCTTTGTATATTTTAGTTATTAAGCCCTTGTCAAAAATATGAAATGCAAATATCTTCTTCCAGTTTGTCTTTTAGTTTTGGCGATGTCTTCTTTTGCTGCGAAGCTTTTTAGTTTGATGTAATCAAGTTGTTTATTTTTCTTTTTGTTCCCTCGATGCCTCCCCAAAATCTTACTAAGACTGATGTCATGAAATATCTTTCCTCCGTTGTCTTCCAAGAATTCTGTGGTTTGTGGTCTTATGTCCAAGTCTCTAGTTCATTTTGAGCTAATTTTTGTAAATGGTTTTAGAGAGTGGTCTAGCTTCATTTTTTGCAAATGACTGTCTAGTTATCCCAACACCATTTATTGAAAAGACTTTCCTTTCTCCATCATACACTTTTGGTTCCTATGTCGCAGAATAACTTACTGTAAGTGAATACATCATTTTCTGGCGATTCAGTGTTATTCCACAGGTCTGTGTCTCTGTCTCTGTTATTATTCCAGTACCATACCTTTTGGACCACTATTGCCTTGTAGTATAGCTCAATGTTTGGGAGTGTAATCTCTCTAAATTCATCCTCTTTTCTCAAAATTGCTATGGCTATTCAAGGTTGTTTGTTGTTCCATACAAATTTTAAGATTTTTTTGTTTGATTTCCTGGAAATAAGCCTGTGGGATTTTAATGGGGATTGCATTAAATCTATATATTGCTTTAGGTAAAGTGACCATTTTAATGATATTGATTCTTCCCAGTCAGGTTTGGGGGTGTCTTTCCATCTCTTTGTGTCCTCCTCTATTTCTTTTAAGAAAATGGCTTGTAGTTTTCATTGTTTAGTCTTTCGCCTCCTTTGTTAAGTATATTCCAAGATTTTCGATACTTTTTACTTCTATTTTAAATGGTGTGGTTTTTTTAAAATTTCATTTCCTTCTGGTGTGTTGTTTGCATATAAGAATTCAATGAATTTTTGTGGATTCATTTTGTAGGCTGCTACTTTACTGTATTCGTTGATTAGTTCTAGTAGTTTTTGATAGTGTTTTTAGGGTTACGATAATGATAGTTTTATTTCCTCCTTTCCAATTTGAATTCCTTTTATTTCTTTTTCTTGCCGAATTGCTCTGGCTAAGGTCTTGAGTATGATGTTATGTAGGAGTGACGAGAGTGGACAACCTTGCCTAGTTCCTGACCTTAGATGAAATGCTTTCAGTTTTTGCCGTTGACTGTTGACCTCAGCTGTGGGTTTGTTGTAAATGGCCTTTATTATGTTGACACACATACATTCTATTCCTATTTTATGCAGGGTTTTAAAATAATACATGGGAGTTGGATCTTGTAAATAGCTTCCTCTGCAGCTATTGATATGATCATGTGTTTTTCTCCTTGCTCTGATTGATATGATATATTACATTAATAGGTTTGCTTATGTTGAACTATCCTGAATCCCAGGGAAAAGTCCTATTCGGTCATGATGGATAATCTTTTTGATACATTGTTAGATGTGGTTTGCCAATATTTTGTTGATAATTTTGCATCTATGTTCATTAGAGATATTGGTCTATAATTTTTTTTCTTAAAGATATATATATCAGCTTTTGTATCACTGTGATGTTAGTCTCATAGAAAGTATTTGGGAATGTTCTTTAATATTTTGGAAGAGTTTGAGAAGAATAGATGTTAATTCTTTGAAAGTTTGGTGAAACTCATTAGGAAAGCCATCTGGACCTGGGATTTTATTTTTAGGGAAATTTTTGATTACATCTTCGTTTTCTTTCCTTGTGATTGTTCTGTTCAGGTTTTTTAGTTCTTCCAGGTTCAGTCTTGGTAGACTGTATTTTTCTAGAAATCTGTCCACGTCCTCAATGCTGTTCACTTTGTTGGTATTGAATTGTTCATAATAGTCTCTCATAATGTTTTGCATTTCTGTGGTATATGTTGTATCTTCTCCTCTTTTCATTTCTGATTCTAGTTATGAGAATTTTCTGTCTTTTTTACTTTGTGAGATTTGCCAGTGGTTTGCCAGTTTTATTGTTTGAAGGATCCAACTTTTGGTTTCATTGATCTGGATTGTCTTTTGTTTTCTATTTCATTTATTTCTGCTCAAATTTCCTTTCTTCTACCAATTTTTGACTCTAAACATTCTTCTTTCTCTAGTTGTTTTAAATGTAAGGTTAGATTGTTTATTTTTTATTTCTCTTGTTTCTTGAGATAGGCCTGGATTGCAATTAACTGTCCTCTTAATACTGCTTTTGCTATATCCCATTGATTCTGGTATCTCATGTCTTCATTCTCATTTGTTGCTAAGATTTTTCAGGTTCCTCTTTGATTTCCTCTTTTACTCATGTCATTCAGAAGCATATTGTTTAATTTTCAATTAATTTGAGGATATTCCAGCTTTCTTTTTTGTTTGATTTCTAATTTTAAGTCACTGTGGTCAGAGAAATTATTTCTTTTGATTTCAATCTTTGCAAATTTGTTTAGACATGTTTTGTTTTGTGTCCCAACATATGATCTATCCTTGAGAATGTTCAATGCATACTTGAGAAGAAAGTGAAATCTGTAGTTGTTGGATGAAGTGTTCTGTATATATCTATTAGAACTGCTTTAAATAATCATTTAAAGCTGCTATTTCCCTGTTAATTTTCTGCCTGATTTATCTGTCCATTGTTTTAAGTGGGGTGTTGAAGTCTCCTAGTATTGTTGTGTTGTTGTCAATGTATCTCATCAGTTCTAATAATACTTGACTGATATATTTTAATGCTCCTTCAATTGGTGCATATATGTTAAAAAGTTTTATGTCCTCTTGCTGGATTGATCCCTTAATTACTATAAAAATCCATCTTTGTATTTTGTTATGCTATTTAGTTGGAAGTTGTTTAATCCAATATAAGTATAACTGTTTTAGCTTTTTTTGTGTCTGCCATTTGAATGTAGGGTTGTCTTCCAATCATTTAATTTGAGTATTTATTTTTTGTGAAATGAGTTTCCTGAATGCAGCTTAGGTCTGAGTGGTACTTTTTAATCCATTCAGTCACTATTTAGAGTGATTTTTATATGTAGCTGTTTATTGTCCTCCTTCCCAATTTTGATATTTGCCATCTGATTGTTGTTAAGTGGTGTTTCTTTACACTTTAGGGGGCATCCTTTAGTATTTTTCGTAGAACTGGCTTTGTGATGTTGAATTCCTTTAACTTTTGGTTATGGAAAAGCATCCTAGGTTGAAAATCCTTTTCTTTCAGCCCTTTTGAACATATCATGACTTTCCCTTCTGGCAGTATTCAGTTGAGAATTCCACTGACAGTCTTATGGAGACTCCTGTGTGGCTCATTCTTCTCTGACAACTTTTATAATTCTTTCTTTATCTTGTATTTTTGATATTTTGAGTATCTAGATGTAGGTCTGTTTGGGTTTCTTTTATTTGTAACTCTTTGAGCTTCCTGAGTCTGAAGGCATGCTTCATTCTTCAGGTTAGGGAAATTATCAACTATTGTTATTTAAATACAGATTCTGTCCTTTTTTCTCTCTCTTCATTTCTGGGATCCTTAGTGTGCAAATGTTGTTCCTTTTGATGTTATCCCATAGGCCTTGAATGTTGTCTTTATTTATTTGCATTCCTTTATCTCTTTTCGGGTTTGTTTGAGTGTGTTCCTCTAGCCTATCTTCTATCTTACTGATTGTATTGGAGGCATAATCCATCTACTTTTGACTCCCTCTACTGAATTCTTTAGTTCAGCTATTATAGTCTTCATTTCTTTGATATCTTGCTTCACTTTTACTCTCTTTTTTCTTCTACTGATCTTAATTTGTATGAGTATGTTTATCACTACTGCCCAAAATTCATCCTCAGGTAGTTTACACATGTATGTTGTATTCAGATTTTCCCCTGAGGTTTTAATTGGATCCATCATTTCTTGTATATTTCTCTGTGTTTTTGCTCTGTTTAAAATTCTGTTTATATTTTTTGGGGTTTGGTTTCCCTTATGAGAGGTATCAACTTGCACTGCGTAAGCCTGTATCTTGGTTTGAACACTGGGAATTCATGACTTTTGTATCATCATCATTGGTTAGATTTATTGACATTCATATGTGGATCCTACATTGGGATCTGATAGTTTCACCTATGGGGTTGGAGTTTTTGTGGGAGATGTAGAACCTTTTACAGTGTCCCAGCTTGAACAGTAATGACCACTTTTCTCTTGGCCCACATCAGCAATCAGTCTGGCACTAGTGGTATCCCTGAAGGTTTCCTCTTTCTAGGTGACTTTCTTCTTCCTTTAAGCCTGGGGTCAGATTTTCCATGTGTGGGTCCTGTGACTCTAGAGCAACTTGGTGGGAATGGTTGAGGGTGGGGAATTCTCCTAGCTGCCTTCTGGTTATGGTGAGACCCAGTGTAATTTCCCTGCTAGAGTTTCTACTCAATTTCACCAAGGTGCTGCTCCTCCTTCTTCTCAGTGCCAAGACCCTCTCTTCTGGCTCTGAGTCATGTTTCCAGTGTGAGGGCTCTCTGCTGCTTTTGTGACTCCTGGGAGGCCTGGTTCTTCCTGTGGCTCTACCTCCTCCTCCATGGCCTGAATCCAGAATCTGCAGTGTAGCTCTGAACCCTGACATTTTCACCTACATTTTGTGGTCCTGATCGCTGTTGTGTCTCTAGAGCTTCTGTGTCTGCTTTTCCTCATTGTCTGGTTCTGAAGAATATCTGAATTCCTAGTGGCTCCCTGGGGAGGGTGTGAGTGTTGCTCCTACCAGGTTACCATCTTGACTCCTCCTCCTTGTTGGTTTGCATTTTGAAAGTGAGTCTTAGGTGAGTTGTTTACTCTGCCCATAATTCAGAGTCTTGGGATTCCCTTCATGGTCAACAAGTCCCCAAGATGTCAAATCATTAGTGTAGAGTAAATGAAATACATAGTTTCATCTACTACTGTTGACATTTTGAGGCAGATAGTTCTCTCTTGGTAATGGGACAATGTTGTTTTCCTCCTCCTCCTCAGCATCTCTGGAGAAGTTCCTTAGTCAATGGTAAGTCAGAGTTATAAAGACTGCATTTTGATGCCATGGGAGCAATCAGGTGGTACTGAATAGCACCTGGTTAGGAAGAGAGTAGCCTGGGCATAGAAGCAGAGGGGAACCTCTCATTCCAGGGAAGTCACAAGGCCAAGTTGAACAGGCAGCTCAGGAGAACTGAGTGGGGTGTGCACCATTAAGTGAATTTGGTGAAAACTCACTTTTTATGCCATCTTTCTCTTACCTTTCTTCTTATTCCAAAGTTCCTTTACGTTACTTGAAATGCCAAAGACTGTTTGGTTTCCTACTACCATTTCCAAAGGATGAATCAAATGCTTCCTGACCCTGGAGACTGGGAGGAGTATATTGAAGCCTTTACCAATGGAAAAGGTAAAGGACAATGACACATTCAATCTCTCTCTCTCTCTCTCTCTCTCTCTCTCTCTCTCTCTCTCTCTCTCTCTCTCTCTCTCTCTCTCTCTCTCTCTCTCTCTGTGTCTCTCTCTCAAGTCTCAGGCTTGTAGACACACATAACATTTAATTCCCTAGAATGTCATGTGCCTCCTTTGTTGTGTCCCACACAGATTCTTTTATCCCGCGGCCCTACCAGCACCTCACAACTTGGTCAAAAACCTTTATTCGGGGTCATCCTATGTGGAGAGTCACTCTCATTCCAAAGAATTCCCTTGTCTCCAATGGGGGCATATGTGATTGTGCACAAGAAATATGATGCATAATAAATGTAGGCTGGGACACATGACCCCAAGGATTTCCATTCCAAACCACCCTCCCTATCAAACAGGGTACTAGAGACTTTTAGGATGTGTTTGATCCAAAATGTCTTTATTTCTCTCCCCAGTACAGTTCAGTAAAATTTCTAACTCTCAATAGATTATTATCCCTTCTGAAGGGATGGGCCAGTCTTTTTTCTGTGTCTGTTTCAGTGAGTTGGGGCTCCTGGTTTGACCATGTGGAAGGCTGGTGGGGGATGAAAGACAGATACCAAATTCTCTTCCTCTTCTATGAGGACCTGAAGAGGGTGAGTAAAAGTCCTTCAGACCCTGTGCAGAGAATTCCCATGTGGTTTTGTGCCTTTACTCCTGGGAAAGTCATTCTGAAGACTTTGTGTGCCCTTCTGACATCTCTTGTCTTTCAATGCAATGTCGTTGTTACCACAGGACCCTAAGCATGAGATTCAGAAGGTGATGCAGTTCATGGGAAAGAAACTGGATGAAATGGTGCTAGATACAATTGTCCAGGAGACATCCTTTGAAAAAATGAAAGAAAATCCCATGACAAATCGTTGTACTGCCCCCACATCTATCCTGGACCAGTCTATTTCCCCCTTCATGAGAAAAGGTCTGTGATGTCTCAAACTCTATGTAAATATAAGTAAAAATGAAATGTTACCCAGGTTGTCTATTATCATACTACATGCTATTGGATTTTATTAATTCCATGACAACACATTTAGACCATTCATAATATCTACTGCAGTAAGGCTGAGGATTTGATTGTGCTGTAGAACAAAGCTTTCTGGGTGTTTGGTGGTAGGAGTAGAGTTCCTCAAGTTAGCCCCAATAGGAGGGGCTTGTTATAGGAATTCCCATGGAGAAGCAAGGGATGTTGGTTCATAAACACTTGGGTGTGGGAATCATTTGCCCTGATCTCATGTGGATTCCTGGACCTAAGTGACTGGACCTCAGCAGTAGGGAGTTATGACTCTGCTTTAAGGCTCCACCAGAGGACTCCCCTCCACATATCCGCATGAGGTTCTTTCTCCACTAACCAGGTTCCTGCCTCTACTTCTTATAACTTTCTACTACCTTATAACTTCTACTGGCTTGTCTCTGCTCTTAACTTGGTCTTGATCATGGCTCAAACCAGCTCTTACTATGATTTTAAATATTGCTACTGTTGAGAACCACCTCATTCACTTAATACTTCTTCCAGTCCCCCAAAGAGGAATTCTAATTGGCCTAGCTATTATCTTTAAAGAAAAAACCATTATCACTTTAAAATTTAAAAAGTAATACATATTGTTCTAAAAAATTAAATCAATAATACAATTATGTATGTATATATATATTTTTCTTTACCAAAATCCTGCTCCCCAGATGTAATCCCAAATGTTAGAGAGGTCCTCTCTTTATCATTCTCTCTATCTTATAAACATAGAATTTTCTTTTTCAAAACAGTGGACCCATAGTATACTTTGCAACTTATTTTCTTTGCCTTTGTCTTTTTCTTTTTTTTAAACATGTGGTTGAATGAATTTTGGTGCAGTTTCGATTCACCAACAGCATGTCATACTATTGGAAAAAATCAAACAAATCTGTTCTTTTTTTTCTTTTTAGGTACTCAGTGGTGACGATTGGGCACATAGCCTTCTTGACACCTGTGTATACCCTCCTTCCATTGGGATCACACATACACAGCAAAAATATATATACTGTGATGAATGTTTGCTCCCTAATACACAGAATGTGGTCATAATATATATGTTTATCTATAATATCAGACATTTCTCCAGGGAGAGGCATGTAGGTTCATGTAGCTCACTGGTGTACCAAAGCAGGAATATATCCTAATTCAGTCATTTACTCTAGTGAGAGACACTGCATTTGTTGTTTCCATTTTTGACTTTATGAATAATGCTAAAGGAAAGATCTTTGTGAACATGGTCTTATGTCCTGACACCTTTTTTCTGCTGTATAATTTTCCAGAAAAAGGATATGTGGGACAAAGGTAGTTCTATTTTAAAAATTATTTAATAGCTACTGCTTGGCAAAGCATGGCATCTGTCACATTTTTCTCTAGTCTTTTTATTTTATTGAGATGTTATTTATATCAGAAAATAAGCACTACTCTTTAGTGTACAGTTCAAGTTTTGATAACTGTATATATCACACACTCAGTACCCTCCAATTAATATAGTAGATATTTTTATCACCCCAAAAGGTTCTCTCTTGTGCCCCTTTTTGGTCAGTCTCTATCCTAGAAACACTATTGTTCTAATTTCTGTCACTAGAGATTGATTTTATTCTGTTTCTGGACTCCATATAAATGAAATCATCATACAGTAGGCCCTTCCTTGTGTCTCTTATCCTCTGCTCACTGAAATGTTTTGAGATGCCTCCACGTAGCTGACTGCAGTTTATTATTTTTTATTACTGTGTCTATTGTGAGAATATACCACAGGTGGGATCAGTCACCAACTCCTTTGGATCAATTGTCTATTAGATCTAGGAGCCCCCCGCACCTCAAAGAGCAGAGTTTCAGGGGGACATTATCCATCAAAGGGGAGGTGAGGTAAAGCAGATATATTACGTGATATGGCAAAGAAACTTTTAGTGATATTCCTGTCTGGGCTTTCCTCTTCCAGGAACTGTGGGGGATTGGAAAAATTACTTCACCGCGGCTCAAAATGAGAGATTTGATGAAATCTATAAGAAAAAGATGGAAGGAATCTCAATAAACTTCTGCATGGAACTCTGAGGGAGACATGGATAAGAAGGTGGAGGACAGGAATGCAGATGTAATCTTAATTCTTCAACCCTGCCCACGTGTAGTATAAACATTCGCCATCTTAGTGCTGTTAGCAGTATTGAACCCATATCATTAAAAAAGGTTCATATCTAATGTGTGTTTTCTCAACCATTCTTCCCAAAGTAAGAAATCAGATGGTTTAATAAACTTAGTAAAACACAATACTTGAATACTGAAAGGATTAAAAAATACCTTCATTATTCTGGAAAGTGCATTCTAAATTCCTAGTCTGTAATGTAATGATACCTTGAGTAGAAGTATGCAAACATCATTAGTAACAATATGGAACCTCGATCTCTCCTGGCTATCCAAGGATTTCTAGTAGTGCTGTGTCCTGGGGTTGCACTAGTTGCTCTGAGAAGGGACACGGGGCACTTTAAGTGTCGACCTGGTCAGCCAGCCCCAAGGAAACAGATTTCGAGTGCCCATTGGGTTTTGGTTGGGGAATGATGGGAAGGCACCAGAGAGAAGCCAGAGACCAAACCTAACAAAGGAATCTGTCATAAGTTTTAAGTCACATGGAAAACAGAAAGTGCAAGGGCAGCCTTGGGGAATCTGAGTTGTGTCCTGGTAAAAATCAGGCAATAGGAGACAGGAAGTAGCGTCAACAGTCAGTGCAGGCATGCATGGCTCTCACTTGGCTGGAGGTGGTCCTCACTTCAGTGCAGGTGCATCAGGAAGCCCCTGAAAGCCAAGTGATGTGCCCAGTTCATTGGCCTCCCCATCACCACAATTTTTACCTGTCAACTTCCCTACTAGATCATAACTTCTTTGGTGTTTGGGGGTCCACTTTGCTTAACAAGGTACCTGACACACAACACATGTCCAGAAAGAACTCCTTGAATGAGTAAATGACTGCAGTGCATGAATGACTGAAGTTCCACCTAAGGGCATTTCAAAGCTGAAGCTGATTGGAGTTTTTTCACTGGGGGAATTAGGTGTTAGAGGGTGCATTTAGTCAACTGACATAAAGATTGCTTTATATAATCACCATCCTCTGCTGGAAGAGGAGAAGCAAGGACGGATATAGACTCATCCAAGTTGTGTCACACCCTTTAATCTGGTTTGGAGAAAGAAAGAACCTTGGTCAAGGCACACAAGGTACATCTGGCAGAGATAATATTGCACTTTGTTCTTAGTCATGGTGAGATGACAGAAATTGCAGTGCCCAGGCTCAATCAACAACACTGAGAGTGAAACCACAGCCCAGCCAGTGAGGTTGAGTCACAGTAAGCTAGAACCTCCCCCAACTCACATGGACTTCCATGTACTTCCTTCTACAGCTGCACTTCTGAAAATCTCTATTGAGATCTTACATCCAAGGAAATAAAATACTTTGTCCTTTCTCTTTGATTTTTGGGTTTATTTTAGAATGCCATTTCGCAATGTCTCCAAAGAAGAGAGGCCAAAGTGGGTGATGTGGAGGAAATTTTGTGTATTAAAGTTAAGAATTCACAGATATGCCTGATAACCAGCACCATATGACAATTGTTTCAGAAGCAGCACAGCTGCTAGGGGCATGGCCTTTGCCACTAGGTAGATAACTCCCTTCCCAGAATGTCTGGTGGGAATTGTTAAGGAACATGGCTTAGGTTGCTAAGGAGGGGTCTTTGCTGTCAGTTCATCCCTACCATGCCCGGATTATACTGACTTATTTTTAGCAAGCCTTAGGCTTTGCCAGTTAGTTTCCTGCTTATACATCTGCAAACTTGCTTTACAGATTTTAAGGTGCCTTCCCTCCTTTTCTCTAAATTGTCCCTCAGCACAATCATCTCAGTATTACCACATATTCTAAAGCGGGTGTGTAAAAATACTCAGGATGCCAGGGGGCAAGACTTGGGAAACCAAAGAGCACCCAAAGCCTCCTTAGGCATATTCCTCACCTGGAGGTGGTACCCTCAGGCACATCACCTTCAATCTTCTGGTTACTCCTCACTGCAGAGGAAATAGCAGTTTGAATAGTCCTACCAAAAATGCACCAAATCACCAAGGGACTGGCAGACGAGTGCACAGGCACTCACACGTGCACACCAATGTGCACGAAAACCAATACATGGAATCAGAAAACAGCATTGTTTTCCCTGATTGGAAGCAAGATGAGTCTGTATGGAGTACTTTTCTCCTAAACCTGCTTCCTCATGTTCCGGAGCTTCCTTGAGTAATCTCTCTTTCTTGATTATGGAAGAAACAGAAAATAAATCAATCACTGAGGCAGTGGGGGTGATATACATTAAGTGAGAAGACAAACCTGCCTCACACCTTTTGATGGGATTTTAGTTTGAGTCCATGTCTTAGCTTTTCCCATCAAAGGTGTGAGGCGGGCTTGTCTTCATGGAGGGTATGAACTACTGACGCAGAGAAGTGGCCACACAGGCCATTTCAGCTTTTTCTTGTGATTCATGAAGACACATGCCTGTTCAGGAAGCTGCAATTTCAGCATGATGGGATTATGGAGTCAAAAATTCTTTAACAGTGGCCTGAGGTTCATATGTAAGTGGTGGTGTGTCTGTGGAATATTTGCTACAGAACCGTGGCTGATTCCAGTTGGGTCTTTTCATGAGGGAAGTAGAAAGAAACATTAGGAAATTTTACCCACTGATGAAAAAATGAGATTTCTGGTTAAAAAAAGGGCACTCAGGCAGCACTGTGACTTGAAAACTGGCAAGGACAGTTGGAAGCCCAATCTGGTGGTGGTGATTGAGCTCCATGCACTAGGTGGTATGGCTTGAACTCAGAGAAGATGTTGCAGGATGAGAGAAAGGTTTACAGTCAGCAGTGATTAAGGGATTGGTATTTTCAGGATATGGGGTTTGGAGGATGTTATATAGGTCCCTGGCTTGAACATCTGGGAAGACTGTGGACTGTTTTCTTTAGCAGATTGCGAGATGCCCATGGAATGTGTTAATGGAGATGGTACTCCACGGAGAGAACTGGAGTCACCAGATGATGACTAGGAAGTGAGACATGGCAGGAGCTGAGACTGATCATGGAGAACATATGGATTGAGAAGAAGGATACCCTCTGGAGTACCTTGATTAACATTGATCCAGGCTCATGTTGAAATAGACAAGCCAGGGCACTGAAAGCATTGACAGGCGTAGTTGTGGAGATGAATGGTAGAGTCTGGGCAAGGTGTAAGACAAAGCAAGGGTACATGGAGTCACAGATTGGGAGAAAAAGTGGTGAGAAAGAAACTGGTGGGAGTGGTGTAGTTAGATGATAAAGGAAGTGATCAGAGCACCACCTTGTGGAGAATAAGCTACTAGTGAAGCAGTCTCTCCATGACCACAGAACAGAGTGGCCTGGAGTAGTTATTAGGGATAGAATATTCTTTCTTAACACTTGGCAGATAAAAGCGCCTAAGTAGAAACAGATTCAAATTAAGTTTCTGAGACATAAATAAAATAAAAATAAATTTACAAATCAGTGTAAAAGCTAATACAATGCCTTCCCACAAATCATTAAAATTCATCTTCTAATTGGTGCTGACATCTATTGGGGGTAAAAAAAACCAAAAAGCAAAAAACAAAGTTGAAAACTGGAAGGCAAGAAGCAGAAAGGAAATATGTGCCGTTTTATGAAAATGAAACAGCTCATCTAATAGGATTCTGAATTTGTGAAGTTCAGATGGAGTTTTATTGTTTTTGTAACAGTTAAAAGATTTCTTGCTAAATCAATATTGTATAAACAAGATTTCAGAAGTGCTATTTAATCCAGTTATAATTTACAAGATTGCTCCTGATTCTTACCACACCCACATCTCCATCTGTTTACTGATGATCTGCGACACTCTGCTAAGTCAATTTGCTTAACACTGACTCTTGGAGATATTTAGTGGCAGTTACCCTAACTCAGCCAAAGTAACTTAGTGTATTATACTATAGCAATTCTTAAGCAAAGCTTGTTGTTTACCTTTGATGTCTTTCCTCTTCCACTAGTTCAAACTTGTGAGAACTTCTTGCAGTTATTCCCCATTGTTATAAGATCTTTTAAAGAAGCCCCAGAAATGGCCTTGGGTATCATTATTCTGGCTGATAAACTATCACAAGTCAGTTTTTGATGACATTAAAATTCCTTTGGCCTTTGGGAAGCTTCAAGATCCTATTGCCTGTGAGTTCACAGTATTCAGGAATCAGATATCTTCCCATGGCGATGGGGAAACTGTCTCTTTCTTCATTTAATGGAAGGGGTAATACAACCAATAGAAATTCTTTCTAAAAAATTATTCTGAGCTCCTCTGAGGGTCTGTCATAGTAGCAAGAGTCTGATAATTTTACAGCAGACATTTTCATCGACTAATAGGCTGTAAAAGCAATTTTGCCATAGAGGGACATTCAAAGTGTCATCATGAAACATGAAAAAATAATAACAAAGAAGGACACAACACAAAATACTCAACTGTGACTATACTGTGAAAAACATAAAGTGCAAAATATTCAAATGCATTTAAATATGTGTGTAGATTCATGGCAATAATGCTTAAAAAACTGATTTCTTTTCGAATTGTACCTAAGTACCTTGTATTCCAAGTCCTTAGTTTATTCCTAGTATTATACATTTTGAGATACTTTTTCAGTGCTCAAACTTACTGTAAGTTATGAATTCAGAGTGTGTAAAGCCAGGTAGAGTTCTATAACTTAAATTACTCTTAAATTCCTCTGAAAACCTCTGGGCCTATAACATTGGTCTCATTTAGCTCAGTTGGGAAAGTTAACATCTCTGTTTCAGGAGGAAAAGGGGTTATTGACCAGAAGTGCTGCAGAACCAGCTACTCTACTGGCAGGAACTGAGAGGCGGCACTTAGGAGTGGATACTAAGTGTGCCTGATGAGTACAGCATGGACAGGCAAGAATGCTAGAAAAGGGAGATTTCATCAATGGGAACACTCTGCCATGATTACAAATTCAATACTGGCATGGGACCTGGAAGCCAATCTCATTTTGTTGTGTCTGATTTGGCTCCTTACTTATACAAAATGATGTTCTACAGCAGGGTTGGTTTTTGCTTTATAAGTAGAATAAACTCCTGAATAACTTTAAGATGCCAGCTTAGAGGTGACAACTTACAGATTTCAGAGGTTGTTATTCAAGATAGATGTTCTCTAAACTTAAGTTTATTATATGGCACTCTATGTTAGGAAGAGTACAGGAGCCCCAGGACAGAGTAAGTAGATGAGACTCCACTCAGTTCTACCTGTTGATATACCTGGGGAACTTTTACTTGTTGCCCCCACTTTAGGATTTGCTGGGCAGAGGTTCCCGGGAGAGGACCACATCTAACAAGGGAGTCAGTAGGGATTCAACTAAACTTAAAGTTATGGTTATTGACAGATAATTTTGACTTTTCATGCTTGTGGAACAGTAGCCGAGAAGGAATTACTGAGTTACCAGGTATAATTGGCCCTGGTTACCATGGGAGATAGAGTTGGTGCACAGGAAGAATATGCCTGGAACTTGGATGATTCACTAGGGTTCCTCTTGGTGCTTCCATAACTAGTATTGTAGAGTAAAAGGAAGCCACATCCCCAGTTTCTAGCCACTCAGGACCAACAGTGGCTACCAAGTCACCAGGCACCTGACAGTCTAGACTGGCTGGAAGCTACTGACTAGATAAAAGGACTTTTTTTTCTTTTCACCTGCAAATGGAACCCTATGTGCATTTTACAATTATGTGAATCCTGTGTGTTATCCATGTGAGGAATTCACAAATGAATAACTGAATTCCATTTGTAATTCCTGTTCTAATTTACACCTCCCCCTTTCCCTCACCGATAAAAGTGTACCCCAAAAGTATTTCGGGGCTCAGATTCTATATCTGGCCCGCGCGTAAAAAAGCTGTCTTCACTACTTCTAAAAGAGCACTGTTTAGATTTGTCGGTTGAGAGAGAGAGAGCTGTAGCAGTATCAGCCATAAACACTCAGATTTAACGACCACAGGCCAACAAAGTCAAAGCAACCTGGAGTGCAGACTCTTTGGGGATGAAGGTCTGTGTTATCCTGCAGTGCAAGCATCCTGGACCAGCAGGAACACTGGGCAAAGTTAAGGGAAACCAAGGGGATCTAGAGGAGAGAGATGATGTAGATACATTAAGGCCTCAGGACAAATTGTAGCAGCAGGAGCTAGTGCTTTTTCCATGAACAAGTTATAAAGCTTAAAAAATATTTTATAAATTTCTGACCTTGGAGAAGTGGAAAGGCAGGGTAAATTTTTTTAGGGAACAAGTGGAGCTGAGTTGTGTGAAGGGGGAGGCTGCAGTATACATGTGCAAGTGCTCAACTGCTCAGTATTCTGACAAATTACAGAAGCCTGAATATGTGTCTGTGTAATTTAAGGCCATTAATGAAAGCTGCTCTGCAGGCTAGAAGTGCCCCAGGATTTATAGTCCTTAGAGGGATGAGCAATGACCATCAGGAGCATAAATACTCTGCCTTTTTAAATCCTTCTCTGTGAAAATTCCAAAGCACGTGCCTTGCAGGATTTCCAAGAGATTCTTTGCAGGATCACATTTAGTTGCTCAGATGAGCTGGTTTAGCTTTCATTTTCCCTTCCTTTCCCCAAATCATTTACTCATTTTTATGCTGGGTTTCCCTCATCTATCAGGTAAAGTACTTACATGCATAGTCATGTCTCAGAGTTGACTTTGGGAGAAGCCTAACCAAAGACATTGATGTACAAAGAAAATCCATGAAAACTAATGGAAAACTGTTAGAACTAATGAAGGAGTTGGGTAATGTGGTCACTATTTATATAGTGTGCGTATACATATGTACATATATACATACAATATATAAAAATGAAATATACACATATAATTAAATAACTTTTTTGTTGCTAGCACTAAAGAAAAATGTTAGAAAAATAAGAGGGAAGAAGACATCTTTCATGATAGCAAAAATAATTAAAAATATAAGCTCAACAAAATATTTATATATCAACATGAAAAAAGTATTAGAGGAAGAAAATTTTATAAGATAAAAATATGTACAATATACTTCATGTTTTAATTTGGTAAATATATCAAGAAATAAAAATTTTCAGTAAGTCATAAAGTAATTTCAATCAAATTGTTATTTATTTCTTTTAAGAGGAAGGTAGTCAGGCAGGAAGGAAGGAAGAGCGGGGAAGAAGCAGCATTTTAGTTATTATTTATTCTAGTTGTCCTTGATCTTGAACATGGATCCTTGGACTATATGTGGACAGCACCACTGGCATGGATTAAACACTTGAGCCACAAGAGCACATGAAGTTTTGATTAAAATTTTTTTGACATTCTAAAACGAAATAAAAATCCATTTGAAAAAGAAAAATAAGGGAAGATGTGACATCCTATCCGAAGACTGGTATTTCATAGATAACTGGCTTAGTGGAAGAATATATGTATTCCTAGCTTCAGAAAGATATAAGGTAAAGTCTCAAATTGGTGGAAATGTATTTGATTAATGTTGCTGGGAAAGTTGGAAAAAAATTGAATTGGATCCTGTTGAATGCCTTCACAATCTTGAAATGAATATCAAAAGCCATAAAAGAAAATTATTGTGTATTCAATAACAAATCCTACAAATTTGAGAAAAGAGAAAATCATCTATGTGATAAAATATATCATAAAGTTAAAATATGAAAAATAGTTTGGGGAAATAGAATATATACATATGTGCATATATAAATATATAATATATAAACATATCCATAGCTTATAGCCAATAAGAAAAAATACAAAAACCTCAAAAGAATATGAACAGGCAAATCAAATGCTTATGTGCAATGTGCATATGGGTACACATACACCCCCCCCCCACAAAGTCATGAATGGTATGCAATAGCACAAATGAAGCAAACAAAACACCAATTAAAAATGAAAATAAAATTGACTATCATATTAGTAGATGAAATAATGCTCACTAATGGGAAAGGTGTGGACAGTTGGTATTCTCTCCTCTCCCAGTGGAAGGATTCACTGGGGAAACATATACGGGAGGCTGTCTTACACTATGTATTCCTCAACTGCATAAGGTCTCACCAGTCTGTGGCCAAGACTTGGCTCTGCAAGATGAAGAGTAGCTCAAATCTTTATATTTAAAAAATTATATTTATTGAGGCAACTTTAATTTGTAAAACAATATAAACCATATGTACAGGTTCACCTGGCCCACTACCACATTACCAGAAGTCCTTCACTACTGTTCATTGGACCCCACTGCTTGTTTCCACCCTAGCTCATTCTTCATGGGTTATCTCAAGTCTATATTTAATGTCCAAGGATTTGTTTTTGTTTTGTTTTGTTTTGTTTTAGAGGAAAGGACTTTTTAAAGGCAGGACTGAATGTGAGTAAGTAGACGAATTGTGACTCTGATACCTACTTCTCAGCTCTTCTCCCTTGGAAGTAAATTATTTAAACATAAATACCATTGGGAATGATGAAAGTTCCATGACTGTGCATTTCCTTTTTTCTTAATAATGACATACATAATTCCTGTCTCTTACTTTCTTGTGACATTCACATTATGTTATACAAGTGCATGCATCATACAATTTTCTTGCATTATCTGGTATACATAATCTAATACTGTTGTATTTTAAAAAATTCTCATGATGCGCAAGCTGTTCTCTACTCCTATCTTATTTGCTAGAGTAGAAAATCTATCAATATTTTAAGTTTATGATTTAGTATTTACCAGGCTAGCCAAACTCTGGGAGACAGACCAAATATTAAAAAACAGCATATTCAATTCACACTTCCATGTTCAATATAATAAAATGCCAGGTATTTGGCATGGTTTCCTTTTATTTCCTTCTTAGATTTCTCTGCAGAAGGTCAGCATGATCTTTTCTATAATCAAATATATCAAATTCTCATTCAGGTCCATGGTAAAATGGTTCTTCCACTCTCCAGGCATCCGTGAAGGACAGCAAAGAGGTTCACAGACAGTTCCTTAGCCCTCTCACCCTGACTAAACCACCATAAGGCACAATGAAAACCTATGCTTCCTCTTTAAAACCAGTGGGCCCCTCAGAGGTGTCTGAGTTGCATTGTTCCACTTCCTGTTCACTGTTGGCTCTGATGCTATCTAACCTGGTTACTGTTGACGACTTCCTCAACCTTACCTGTGTCACAGTGGAATGTCACATGAGATGGCACTACCTGCTTAAATTTTTCCTGTTGGATGAAATCTAATACCATTCATTTCTCACAGGTGCCATATATTTAAGTGATCTGCAAATCATTGTTCCTTGACACTCTAACCAAAGCTGGACTAATTAATTCCTCCTCTAAATTCTCTTAGTGCTTGATTTCTAATGGCTTTCCACCCCTTCACAAACCTATTAACTTGAAATGCTTAATGGAATTATAGATTCTAACTCAACAACCAACAAATTAGAATCTTCAGGAATGGAGTCAGGGAATCTGGGTTTTTAAAGGTGATTTTAATTCAATAAGGTTGACTGGCATTTGTGACTGAATAGTACAGACCCCACTTTACTCACTTATCTTAAACTTTATGCATTTATTTTCCTATCTATATTGCTAATCTCTTGAGGACAGAAATTATGTCTCATTTCTCATTTATTCATGCATTCATTTCCTCACTCATTCAGTGAGTGTTAAATACATTCCTGAAATATATACGGCACTGTACTAGTTACTAGTGGAATGAAACTGAACATGAGACTCTTTTTTGTATAACCCATGTCTTATCAGGGAGATAGACATAAAAAGAAATGGTTACAAGCCATGTGCTCCATGCTAAACTAGACCTCTGAACTAAAACAGGGATGGGTCAGAGGAGAATGTGATCCATCCTGCTTACAGGGTACAAGAGATTTCAGGTTATGAATGAATTTGTACTTTATCTTTATGGAGGGCACTTCTCAAAGTAGTCAGCATCGACATTGCTTGGGAACTTATTAGGAAGAGCAGGCAGAGTGAAGACAGTAGGGATTTGGTATCTGATGGCAATATATCACTTCTTTCTGAATGTTATGTTTAAAATTATTTGGCTTATATAGCAGATTTTTTTTTTCATTTTTTGAATTTTGTTAAATAAATGTCACCAACCTTTCTTTGAGAACTTTGAGATCATATGATCCTACATGTGGGAAGGTAGAAGAGTTTGGTCATGAACTTTTCCTTCATTATATCAAGTGAGGTATGGTAGATGCTCCTATTTAGAAGATTCTCAAAGTTATCCCCAATAATACCTTACTTCTTCCTTCTTTCTCCCCTCCCCACCTTTTCCCTTCCCTTTCTTCCTCCCTTCCTTGGAAAGATACAGGCAGGCAGGAAGAGAGAGGAGTAAGAAGCACATTTTATTTTACTTAGTTCATCTTGGTGTCCCCCTACATCCGCCGCGGGGCATGAACCCAGGTACTTGGAATGTATGTGGCCTATGACTCTGGAGGCTACTGTTCCAC
Source organism: Solenodon paradoxus (assembly GCA_004363575.1). Taxonomy (NCBI): domain Eukaryota; kingdom Metazoa; phylum Chordata; class Mammalia; order Eulipotyphla; family Solenodontidae; genus Solenodon; species Solenodon paradoxus. The sequence continues at coordinate 424,363 of RJWH01000718.1, read as the reverse complement.
CAGGGGGCGCCCTCTCCAAGAATTGTGACAATTTATCTATCTCACATTTTGGGTTCTGAGAGGATAAAGAAGAGCTTGGCCAATTTAAAAGATAGATACTTGTGGAGATGTGATTGTCTGAAGGTTTTGTTGGGTCTAATCAGCAACCAAAGGTCAGAACCACTACCTTTCTTATATCTTCGTAGAAGAAGAGGACCCGTGTTTAGTCTGTGCGGTCAACCACCTATCACGAGGTCACATCAGGTGCCATAAGCCACTGGAAGATGTAGGGGTATGGTAGTTCTCAGTATCAGGGCCAGACTCAGCAAGGAGGCAATTTGGTATCCCTCTGACATAAGCTTTTTCCAGATTTAATTCCGCGTGTGGTGTGAAGGGGTGGGTGGTTACATTCTATTAAAAAAACATTTATAGTTTAAAGCAGAGATTTATAATATTCATTTATTATACGTGATTTTGCCCACATAGACCATTTCTTGGGACTCATCTTTAAACCGTTCACTCAATAGAACACGTCACCTGTCCCTGGTGAAGATTTGATTTCAGATTAACCACTCGGCAGGCGGCTGAGACTTAGAGCTGCGGCAGGCAGAGAGGTAGTGCGTGAGCAGGATAGATGATGGGGTGGAGTGGAGAGTGCTCTCTCAAATCTCAAATAATCGCTGTGCATGTTAATTTCTTTCCTTTGCTTATACAGGTTCCGTCCTTTTCTGTTCTCTCTTTTAATATTGTTTGTCATAAATTATTCCTCTTTATATTGTGATAGCAAATTAGGGCGTCTGTAATTGTTTTTAATGTTTATACTAGTCTTTATTTTATTAATTAGTGTTTAATACTGTTATGAGGTAGAGTTCTGAGAGACAGTTGCAATTCTTCGATTGTATTTATTGCCTTGTTCAATTTATTTTTAGACTTTCTTTTTTTTTTTTTGGTTTTAAATAAAAGATCCTTTTGGCATTCTTGTAAGGGAGATCTAATAGTAGTAAACTTCTTCAGCTTTTGTTTGTCCATCCTATTGGAACGATAGCTTAATAGTATAGAGTATTCTCGGCTGACAGTTTTTAATCTTTGAATATTTCGAATATGTATTTTCATTCTCTCCTGGCTTGTAGAATTTCTGCTGAGAGCCCTGATGGGAGTAAATTTATGTTTTCCTTGCATTTTCCCAGCTGTTTTTAATATTCTTTTTCTTTTTTTTTCATTGACTCTTGGCAGTTTTACGATTATTGTCTTGGCATAGGTCTCTTTGTAGTTAAAAAACTAAGTGTTCTGTTAGCTTTTAGCTTAGGGACTTGTATATTCAGTTCCTCCCCCAGGTTTGGGTAAGTTCTCAGCTATTTCTTTGAATATGCTCTCTGATTCCTTCTCTTTTTATATCTTCACCTTCTGGGATACCCATTATCCTATGTTGCCTTTCCTAGTATAATGAGACAGCTCACAAAACAGTTTTTAAAAAACTTACCATTTTTCACTATTCTTCCAGCTGAAACATTTCTAGTTTTCTTTAAATATTTTTTTATTTATCAGTTTACTTTTTCTCTTTTAGTATTGCTGTTTTGTTAATATACAATACAATACAACTTTTGCGAGAACGACTCCATACCTCAGTCAATGTGTATACCTACCACGAGAAGTCTAGAGCAGGTCACCACTACCATTTTTACTCCTTAAGCCTCAGTTTCCCTCGTCCCTCCATCTATTCCCCTCTGGTAACCAAAGTCTTCCTTTCAGAGGATAAGAGAATTTTGTTGTTTCATTAATACCTTCATTTTGTTTCTTTATATTCCACATATGAAGGAAATGATCTAGTAAATTTCTTTTTCTTTCTGACTTATTGCACTTAACACAATAACCTAAAGTTCCATTAACTTGTTATAGAAGGCAATGTTTCATCTTTTCTTCGTAGGTGCACAGAATTCTACTGAGTATATATACCATAGTTTCTTTATCCAGTCATCTGTTGTTGGGCCTTTAGGTTGTTTTTATGTCTTGGTTATTGAGAAATGTGCTGCTATGAACACAGGGGTACAGATTATTTTTTCTGATTAGAGTTTCTGTGTATTTGCCTAGAAGTGGGACTACTGGATTAAGTGGTAGATCAATATTTATTTTTTTGAGGAATCTCCCTATTGTTTTCTAGACAGGCTGCGCTATTACACTCCTGCCAACAGTGTAGGAGGGCAGTTCCTTTTTCTCCGAAACCTCTCTAACACATTTTTCTAGTCTTTTTTGATATAAGCTATTTTCAATTGTGTTTATTTCTCATCTTTATGCTCATCAATTAGTTCCTCTAATAGATATACTGAGTTCTTTATATCCTGACCCTCTGCTAGTTTCTTGTTTAAAGCTCCAATATCTTTGGTCAAATACTCCTTCTGTTAACTGATTTTATTCCCAAACTCATTGAATTGCTTTATTTTGAGTTTTCTTGCATCGCTTTGAGTTTCTTCACAACTATTTTGATCTCACAATTCTGTCTTTGAATTTGGTTTCTGGGTAAGTGTCATTCTCTTTGTTGTATGCCATATTTTAACCACATCTATCATATTGGAGAAGATACTCTTCTGTTGCACATTTGACTTGTCTCCCATCTTTTAAATTTTGTTTTTGTCTGAGTTTGCCAGTTTTAATACTAATTCAGCAGCTTTATGATTAGGTGACTTTCTCCCTTTTTCCCACTAGGTGACACTGTATTTTTAGTGTTTGGTCTTTGCTTGTACTTGAAATACAGCTACTGAAGTGTGCAGCACTGCCTGGGGATGGTGAGCATAGCCACCATGCTCTGGTTCCAGTGCTGTGTGGGTGGTAATGGAGGGGGAAGCATGGCAGGAGGGGGGCTTGACTTGCCAGTAGTGTTCTATTGCTTCCCCACCTCTTTGGGATTCTGGGCCTGAAAGATGATTGTTGTTGGCATTCTCTGGGCAAGGGCTCTGATGCTATGATAAGTGAGTGAGAGGCAATTGTATCCTCTGCCTTTCTGTGGCAACCTCCTCACCAAACCCCTAGCCCATGTGATGCACCAATTTTGCCACCTCGGGATTCATAGGTTGAGGTCATGGGCCTTTATGCTGCTTCTAACCTCTCTGATGCCGAGCCTGAGATCAGGTAGGTGGCTTGGAAGACTCTGCTTGGAAGACAAGGCTCTGATCCCCAATTTATCCTTCAAATGCACAGATAAATGGATGTCTCTGGTGTTCTGGAGGGATGAAGAGAGGAACCCCATTGATAGATTAATTCAGTTTTTTAAGGAGAGAAATAAGAGAAGCACATTATAACACCATGATGCCGCCCATGGCATTCCCCCTTAGAAAGAGTTTGATGTTTCTGTCTTGAGGTCAAATTCCTTCTTTTCTGGGAAACACCAGGTTTTTTCTCTTGGGTTTTCTGTTGGTTGTTGAGGCCCAGTCATGTTATCGTCTTTACTTAATGTCATCTGATGTAGATGTTAATTATATCTTGTAACATAACTCCACAGAAGACCTAGACTGGTGTTAGATTGAATACTACAGACTAGGGAAGCTGAGATCTAAATCCAGAGAATATAGAGAAGTTGTTCTGACAGAGTCCTCTTTCTTAATTCATCTGAGTGACATACTTGCATTTTTAAAAATTGATTTTTCCATCGATTTTTGTTTTATCCAAATTGTGTTGAAGAAGTAATTTCATTTTGGTATCTTGATTTTCTTAAAAGAATATGCATACTTGTTATTTTTAGCAGGCATATATTTATGAGGAGAAATGTAAACTACATCTTGAACTGGAAATTTAATTAAATTCAAGTAAATGGGTTGTTAGTAAGGGATCTGGACTCATTCTGTAGAGACATTGTATGATTTTTGTCTTTGTCCTCTTTGCTTATGTTTGGACTAGGAAGCACTGTTTAGGGTCATCTGATATTATTTTATTTTTGGAGGAAGCCCTTTGCCCAGTACAATGCTGGGCACCTGCTCAGGGACACTCAGACTGCCCAAGGACTTGGAGTACTCAATATCACAAAGTAATTATTTGACTTATGAGAAGTCTAGTTACTTGAGAGATAGTTGTTATATGGAGTGAACATCATATAACTTTCATCCATCTGTTTGAGACCTTGCAGCTGCAGTATGAAATATGACATTCTAGAGACTTGTTTCTATAGTAAGGCCCTATGTGATGGAGGTGAATACAACCCTCAGGTTCTCAATCACTCCGGTAACCCCCTAGTCACTTATTCTGTATAAATATTGCTGTTTCCTTGAGATTTCTTCTGTAAATGTTTTGAGAGCCTTGTCTGTTTTGACATCTGGTCAATTCTGCTCATTGCTTTTTAACTGGTATTCACTAGTATCCTAAGCTGTCCAGATGTGATTTCTCTACTGATGAAGAACCAGGGCTGTGAATTCTAATTCAAAGTCCATCCTAGAAAAGATATTTAAGATTGCACTTGTGGTCAGTTGGATACCACTCCCTGTGATTGTGCAGGGCACAACTTTTATAGATGTACATATGCATCCCAGCAGCCCAGTAACTGATCTAATTAACAATGAAGTCATCTCATTATCTTTTGTTGCCTCAGGTATTGCCATGTCAGATGTGTCTTTTTATTTTTGAAGTGAATTTTTAAAACAAATTCAGCATGTGGAGATTTTTACCTTTGTTTATGTACTCACACTCTGATGTAACCATAATTTTCATTTGTACACAATTTGCAAAGACTCTCTTCCACCTGACTTCCCAGTCGCCAGATCCTCAAACAGGATCTGGTCATTCATAATAGCATCCAGTATATTCTCAACCGGAATTCTAGAGTTACTTCTTAGTGTTAAAATCTTCCGAAGGAGACATGGAACTATAAGGTCAATTGCACTTACTTTTTCCTGACATGAATATCTCATAATATTTCCTCCAAACTCTGAGAGTTAGGCAAAATGAAGTAGTAGTTAGGCATCAAACAGTCCTTGGGGTTCTGATCATATAGATCATCTGAAATCAAGGGGAGAGCAAGAAGACAGAAAGAAAAATAAGACTGCAAAAGTGTTCAAATACAATGATAACTATATCTTATAACAAAATTATATTTTAATGTATAAATTTATCAGTGAAAATAATAATTAAATAAACAAGCCCCATTCTTTGACCCTGATACTCTGGTTGACTTGGAGAAAACAAAATAAAGGAGTGTGACTTATCCTAGAATGATTATGTGTCACATTGTAAAATGAGCAAAATGTTAGGATCGTACTATAAATAATGTGCAGAACATGGTATGCTAAGTACTCACAGAAGGAAGAAGTGTCAGAGAAATCCTGGTTATTTAGGGAAGGAACCATGAAATGGTGTCTCAGGTGTATCTTGAAAAGGAAGTAGGAATTTTCCACCTTCATAATTGGGGAAATATTGAGGGAAGGAGGAAATATTTATGTACATATAGTCCCATTTGACTCCTTAGAATTTTAGGTTAGGTAAGGACAGAAGGAGTACTCTCTTCCTTCAATTGATGAATTAACTGATTATTAGAGAACCTGAGGAACTTTTCTAATAAGGCATGGTTAGAACATGTTAGGGTCAGTCCCAGCACAGAGAAATTAGGGCACTGTGTCTAGAACTTCCTCCATTACAGGTACAGTGCCTGGCTATAGTGATGAGACTCTTACTGATGTCTTGGGCAATGGTATTGCTAATATACATTATTTTTCATAGTTGAATTGCTATTGGATTTACTGTGGGAGCCCAAAGTAAGGAGAGTAGTATTATGACTTACTGGAAATTCATGACCAGTCTTTCATCAAAAACATAAAAGATAAGCAAACAGATTCAGTCTCTCAAAAGGAGCCCACAGTCTATCAGAGAGGTAAGAAAAGAGAAAATTAAAATGCACAATGAATATAATAATGCGACAAATACTCCCACTTATGCCAACATATATCTGTGAGACTTAACCACCAATGTGTGTAAAGTCATGTAAAGAATTTGGATTTGATCTTCAATCCATCCGTGCAAGGTTTAAATCAAGGAAATGTTTTAGTCATATTTGTGTTTTAGATTACCAGCTACATAGAAGAAGAGTTAGAAGTGATAAGACTAAAGGCAGGCAGACGAATTGGGAGGCAAAATTGGACAGTGACCTGACGGGTACAGAGGTAGTGATGTATTATACCAATGGATTAGAAAGACGTTAAGAGAGTAACTGAACTTTATAAGCCATCAAATATGGAGTGAAAGGAGATAAAAATATCAGCTTCTTTACATTGGTTGATGGGTATATTATGGACATATTGAAGAAAGATAAGGGAGAAATTCTTTATTTACCCTTTTAAATTCTTCACATTGGTTGTTCCTCCTGGTCTCAGGATGTGAACCTGGAACCTTGGCATGTATGTGGACTGTGCTTGGCCAGAGGCGAGAGACCCAACTACCACTCCACCAGGGCATGCCATAATTTTTGAGCATTTCTTTGCCTTCTAGCAAATAGTAATTCCTAGACTTGCTTTGCACATTACCTGTTCAGAAACGGGACCATCCATTCTCCAAATAGCTCTGGTTTCATTTTGTGAGGAATGGTCTTTAAGAACCAAATTTTGGGCATTAAGTATGCTCATTGCAACTGGGATGCTTCTAGGAATTTTCACGCACATATTAAAAGTTTAAGGCTTTTTTTCAAAATTATTTATTTATATTCTTTAAAAAAATTTATATGCTTTTCAAAACAAGTAAAACTGAACAAATGGTGGATATGCAGATATTCATTATATTATCATTATAGATATATTTATATTACATATTATGTATATTTGCTTTATTATTTCATATCACTATATGCTTTGTAGGACATTGAATGTACACCACATCCACTACCAGAGTTTTAGTTTCCTTTACCACTTCTTTTTTTTTTTCCCTGACCAAAGAAAGAACATACTTTATCACATTAAATACTTATTTCAAAAGAAATTCAGGAGAGTACAATATATTGGATATTTCTAGAATGATTAAACTTTAAAATGAGTAGAGTAGAATATATAAAAATTCATAATGTAATCATGAGTCACAATTCTTAAGTGAGAAAGTTAAAAATTGGAATTATTAAGAAAAATAAGTTAACTAAAAAGAGAAAACAACATGATGAGAGTAAAATACAAAAATTTTGGAGAGCATTATCTTTCCAAACAAAACAATATCAATAACAAAACTCAACAAGATAAAATAAGTATCTTTCAATTCTAAAGATACGTGTGTGTATGTATATATATATAATGCAAATCATGCTTTATTAATACAGACTGTACAATAATTTCATGTCTACATATGGAACATTATTATAATTTTGATATGCTAACTGACATTGGTTAAGTTGCCAGAATAAGATTGTCAAATCTGGCTTGGAAATCATAGACTTGATACACATTTCTTTGATGACATTGGTAAAGGGACTCCATTCTCTTACAGACTCTTCAGTAGTGTTAACTTATTTTCCAGATTATAAGCATTATTTTCAATCTGTGCTATTGGGAATCTGGGCTTGATATTGCCAGTATATTGAAAATAAAATGTTTTATGGCTTATATTTAGGGTTACCATATTATTATTGCTGATGATAAAAGCATAAAAGTAATGAAAGTTAATACACATAAAATATGAATAAATTGCTTTGTATACCTTATTTTTTAATCTTCACAGAAATCACAGACTACATAATGTTTTTCGATGAGGCAGCTGAATTTTTATAGGTTAAGAAACTGATAAACATAAAGCAACTTGAAATAACTGCAAATTGAGATTTATATCCAGTCGAAATGTTCTAACGACCAATTGGATCAGTAGATAGAGTAATAAAAAATGTTTCATATATTTCTTCATAAATTTAAAAAATATTGTACAATTACAAATGAGGCTATTTTACTGAAGAATATTCAATACAATCATTTTGAGGGAGTTACAAGAGGCAATTTTCTTGTTTCTTATAGTGAACAATCAAGATAAACAAGCTTACTTGAAAGTGTTTTTTAAATTTATGGGATGATTTTCAATTATCAGTCATTAGCTTACCACAAGAAAAACTCTCAAGTGTCCATAAAAATCTTCTAACTGGAGAATTGGGATTAAGTTTTGGCATATGCATTAATTAATCATGTTGTATACATTGAGCTTTATCCCATTTGGAAGACAAGATAAATTCTTTTCAGAACCGGTCTTAGATAGTTGGTAGAAATGCACTTATATATTGAAACGGAAAAAGGCAACAAAAATATTTAGGTTAAGGATGACATTAAATGCAAAAATATATGAGTTTACAATATATAATCTCTTTTATGTAGTAGATTAAATGAATGCTAGTTCCTCTTTTTGTCTTTTCTCTTTTTTACATTTCTTATATGCATTTTAGGATATTGAGTTCAAACCTAAGTCTTCTTGCATTGCACACCACACACACCACCAGAGTTCTACTGCCTTTTACCACCACCTGTTCTCTCCTTCATTCCCTTATTCTCATCCCACCTCCCACCCTCATGGCAGTCACAGTCTTGCATATTGAGGTAATCTGTTTATATTTTAATTGGGTTGTGTTTTTTTGTTGCTGAGTTTTATGAGTTCTTTATTAAGACCTTTATTAAGGTATTAAGACCTTCCCCAAGCTGTGATGTGCAAATATCTTCTCCCATTTAGCGGAATGTCTTTTTGTTTCGATGTTTCTGTGCAGAAATCTTTTAGTTTGATGTAACCCCATTTGTTAATTTTGGATTTTATTTCCCTTGCCTATGTTTTCTTCCACATATTTGTTTGATTTCTTCTCTTACTTTCAAGTCTTTAATCCATTTTTAATTAATTTTTGCGTATGGTGTTAGGTACTGATCTAATTTAAACCTTTTGCTGGTCACTGTTCAGTTTTCCCAGAACCATTTGTAGAAAAGCCTATCCTTGTCCCATTATGAGCTCTTGTTCTTTTCTCAGAAAATAGTTGTCCATATATGCATGGATTTATTTCTGGGCTCTCAATTCTGTTCCACTGAAGTGTATTTCTGTTTTACTCCAGTACCATGCTGTCTTGTATTATTGCTTTATAATGAAGTTTGAAATCGGAGAGCATGACACTTATGTTTTTCTTTTTCCTATCCTGGATCTTTTACAATTCCAACTAAGTTTCATGATTTTTTTGTTTTATGTCTGTCAAAAATGTCCTTGGGATTTTCATGGGGATAGCAATAAATTTGTATATTACTTTAAGTAATATGGCCATTTAAACTATGTTAATTCCTCCAATTCATGAGTATGGAATATCTTTCCATTTCTTTTTGTCATCTTCTATTTCTTTTAGCAATGTCTTAAATTTTTCAGAGTATAGATCTTTTACTTCTTTGGTTATTTTTATTCCAAGGTATTTAATTCTTTTTAATACAATCATAAATGGTATTCTTTTTCCTGAGTTCTTGTTGTGCAATTTAATTATTTGCATATAGAAATGCGATGCATTTTTTAGTATTTTACAGCCAGCCACTTTACTATATTTCTTAAATTCCTTTTAGCAATTTGTCTGCTGGATTCTTTGGGGTTCTCTATACTATCATGTGGTCTACAAATAGTGATAGGTTCACTTCTTCCTTTACAATTTGGATATCTTTTATTTATTTTTCCTGTCTGGTTGCATTGATCAGGACTTCCAGGGCTATATTAAACAGTAATGGTTAGAGTGTACATCATTTTCTTGGTCCTGATATTAGAGGAAAAGATGCCAGTTTTCTCTGCTGAGTATCATGTTAGTTGTGTTTGTAATATGTACTTTATTATAGTGAAGTATATTCTACCTGTATCCATTTTTTTTGGAGCATGTTCACATTTGAGGATGTTGAATCTTAAATGCCTTTTCTGCTTCTATTGAGATGATCATATGAATTTGTGGAGTTTTTTGATGTAGTCTATCACTTTTATTGACTTAACATGTTACACCATCCTTGAATAACTGAAATAACTCCCACTTGATCGTGGTGTATGATTCATTTGACATGTTATCATATTTGATTTGTTAGTATTTTGTTGATAATTTTTGCATCAGTGTTCAGAATACAGGTCTGTAATTTTTCTATTTGGTGTTGCTTTTATCTGGTTTTGGAATCAGAGTAATGTTGACAAAATAGAAAGTGCTTGGAAGTTTTACACCTTCAATTTTTTAAACATTTTTAATTCTTCTTTGAATGATGGTAGAATTCACCAGCGATACCATCTGTTCCAGGACTTTTGCTTTTGGGGAGATTTTTAATTACTATTTCAATTTCCTTGCTTGTGATAGATCTAGTCATAATTTCTAATTTTTCTTGGTTTACTCTTGGGAAGTTATTTGCTTCTAAAAATGTATTCATTTCTGTTAGGTTATTCAATTTGTTGCCATATTTGTTGAAAATTTATTGATCTAGCCTTGAAAATGTTCTATGAGCACTTGAAAAGAAGGTGTAGTCTATTGTTTTAGGGAGAAATAATTTATCTGTATCTATTAAGTCCATCTCTTCCCATTTGTTGTTTAAAGGTCTTATTTATTGAATCTCTGTCTGGATGATCTGCCTTTTACTGAGAGTGGAATGTTAAAATTCTTACAATTATTGTGTTGCCGTCAATCTCTCCACTTAGATCTATTAATATTTTCTTGTTTTATCTGCATGCTCCTTTATTGGGTACATGCACATTAAGTGTTATGCCTTTCTGTTGTATTTTCCCTTTATCATTATATAATGGCCATCTTTATTTTGTTACCCTTTTTGTTGGAAGTTTACTTTATATGAGATAAGTATTTCAGCTCCTCCTTCTTTCAATTCACCATGGGCTTAGAATAACTTTCTCCATCACTTCACTTTGAGTCTGTGTTTGTCTTTAGATTTTAGGTGAGTTTCTTGCATACAGCATACAGTGTGTTTTGGGTTTTGTTTCTTAATCCATCTAAAAGCGGCTTCTGTGGCTTTTAAATTGTGAGTTCAGTCCATTTACATTTAAAGCAATTATTGATATTTGAGAACTTGCTGCTGTAATTTTGATTTTTGTTTTCTGCTTTGTCTTTCATTTACCTCCTTGTTTAGTGCTTTGCAAAGTTTTTTCTCTTTGCTTTAGATAGGATAATTTCTCTTAACATTTCTTGCAGAGAAAACCTTGTGGCAGTAAAATATTCTAGCTATTGTTGGGAAAAAAATCTTCATTTCGCCCTCAAATCTTAGAGATCTGCAGGATATAGTATTCTTGGCTGTAGTGTTTTGAAAATCTTTATTCCAAAATCTCCTGGCCTCTAGTGTTTCTGCTGGTAAGTCTTATGATAGCCTGATGGGAGTTCCCTTATGTTACTTGCTTTTTTTTCCTGAACATTTTTAGGATTCTTTCTTTGTCTTGGATTTTGAATAGTTTCACAATATATGCCTTGGTTAAGGTTTTTTTGCACTTAGATAACTGTGCATTCTGGGGACTTAATTGACACATATGTTCATTTCCTTCCCTTGGTTTGGTAAGTTTTAAATAATTATTTCTTTTAATATGTTCTGTTTTCTTTTTTTTTCTCATCACATCCTGGGATACCCATTATTCTTATGTTACTTTTATTAATAGTGCCAGACAATTCTCTGAGTATTTCTTCAGTTTTTTCATTTAGTTTCTCTTGTTTCACCTTGCATTATCATCCTCCAGATCACTGATCCTTTCCTCGGTGTGGTGTATTCTATTTTCATAGCCTTCTTTTTTATTCTTGATCTCTTTTACTGAATCTTTTACTCCCTTTATCACTGATAACTGAAATGTAACCTTCTGCTTCTTAATTGTATGTTTTAAATTTATTTTTATTGTAGTAATTATTCTGCATATTAAAATAATTTCCTATGTATAGATTCCCCATTTCTTAGATATATTTAAATACACCATACCCTCCACCAAATCACCAAGTGTTCTTCCCCATTGCCCTTTGGGGTCCACCATCATTTCCCCCTGCCTGCCCCATTCCTTTTTGGTAACCTCAGTTTCGTTGCAAATGTTTCAGAGTTGGTTATGCTTCATCTGCTGCTTTGTTTGGTCTATTCACATTCCACCTGTAAGAGAAGTCATCTCTCTTTCTTCTGGTATTTATCTTTCTTCTTTTGACTTGTTTCATTTAGCATAACCCCCTCTAGTTCCATGTTGATTCAAATGACAGGGTTTCATTTCTTCTAAGGGCTGTGTAGTATTCCATTGTACACATGTACTACATCTTGTTTATCCATTCATCTGATTTTGGGCACTTAGGTAATTTCCAGTTTTTAGCAATTGTGAATAGGGCCACAATATACATAATCTCTGTGATTGGGTATCTTTTGTATCTTTTGGGTGGATGCCCAAAGTGGAATGACAGGGTCATATGGGATTTCCATCTACAGTTTTTTGAGGAATCTCCAAACTGTTTTCCATAGGGATTGCACCAATTTGCACACCCAACAACAGTGCAAAGGTGTTCCCCTTTCTCTACATCCTCACCAGCATTTGTTGTTTCCAGACTTTTGGATAATAGCCAGTCTTTTCAGGTGTAAGGTGATGTCTCATTGTTGTTTTAATTTACATTTCCCCGATAGCCAGTGAGTAGGAACATACTTTCATGTGCTTGTTGGCCATCAGTATATCCTCTTCAGAAAAGTGTCTCTCCAATTCCTCCTTCCATTTTTTTATTGGATTGCCTGCTCTTCTGTTGTTGAGTTTTATGAGTTCTTTATATATTTTAGATATGAAGCCTTTGTCAGAAATATCGAAGACAAATATCTTCTCCCAGTTAGCAGTTTTCCTTTTGGTTTTGGTGATGTTTTATTTTGTTGTGAAGAAACTCATTAGTCTGATGTAGTCCCAGTTGTTTAAATTTCTTTTTGTTTCCCGCGATGATGGAGCTGAGTCCCCAAAGTTTTCTCTATGACTTACGTCATGGAAAGTCTTTCCTATGTTATCTTCGAAGAGCTTTATGGTTTCTGGTCTTATGTCCAAGTCTCTAATCCATTTTAATTTTTGTGAATGGATTTACAGAGTGCTCTAACTTCACTCTTTTGAATATGGCTGTCCAGTTTTCTCAACACCATTTTCTGAAGGGACTTCTATTTCCATTGTATGCTTTTGGCTCCTTTGTCATAGATTAACTGACTATTAGTGGGTCATTTTCTTGTGATTCAGTTCTATTCCACTGATCTGTGCCTCTGTTATTATTCCAGTACCATACCATTTTGATCACTATTGCTTTGTAATAAGGTTCAAAGACTGGAAGTGTAATCCCTCCAGATTCGTTCTTTTTTCTAATGATTGCTTTGGCTATTTGGGGTCTTTTGTTGTTTCATACAAATTTTAAGATTTTTTGGTCTGTTTTCTGGAAATAAGCCCATGGGATTTTAATGGGAATTTAATTAAACCTATATATTGCTTTGGGCAAGATGACCCTTTTAATGATATTGATTCTTCCCAGCCAGGAGCAGGGGATGTCTTCACATTTCTTTGTGTCCTGCCCTATTTATTTTAAGAAGGACTTGTAGTTTCCATTGTATAGATCTTTTACTTTCTTTGTTAGGAATGTGCCCAGGTATTTCATTTGTTTAACTTACATTTTAAATGGTGTGATTTTCGTGCTTTCATTTTCTTCTAGTATGTTGTTTACATGTAAAAACGCAACAGATTTTTGTGCATTGATTTTGTAGCCTGCCACCACTTTACTGTATTCATTGATGAGTTCCACAAGTTTTTTGTAGAGCTTTTAGAATTTTCAATATATATAATCACGTCATCTGCAAATAATGAGTTTCATTTCTTCTTTTCCAATTTGGATTCCTTTTATTTCCTTTTCTTGTCTAATTGCTCTGGCTAAGACCTCCAATACAATATTAGATAGCATTGGTGAGAGCGGACAACCTTTCCTTGTCCCTGACCATAGAGGAAATGCTTTCAGCTTTTCACCATTGACTATGATGTTGTCTGTGGCTTTTTCATATGTTGCCTTCTTTATGCTGAGGTAAGAACCTTCTATTCCCTTTTATGGAAGTTTTTAAAAAATCATAAATGTGTGTTAGATCTTGTCAAAAACTTTCTCTGCATCTATTGATATAATCATGTGGTGTTTCTCTTTACTCTTGTTGATATGGAGTATGACATTAATACATTTATGTATGTTGAACCATCCTTGCATCCCTGGGATTAATCCCACTTGTTCATGATGGATGACATTTTTGATGCATTGTTGAATTCGGTTTGTTTATATTTTGTTGAGAATTTTTGCATCTTGCATCTTCACCTTTTGTTTTCTTCTTCGCTTTCTCCTTGGGGATGTATTTTGAGGTTTCCCCGAAGTTAGCATTCACAGTTCTATGTTTAGTACCTAATTTTATTTGAAAGCATATTAATCTTCCACTCATTCCAACTATCCAAATTTTTGTGTTCTTCTTCCCCACTTTTAATATTTATTGTCTTACATATTTTCTGTGTGGTTTTTTTATGCTTAATAGAGCATCCTTTAATATTTTTTTGTGAAGCTGGTTTTGTGGTGATGAACTCCCTTAGCCTTTACTTGTCAGTAAAGGTTTTTTTTACCATTCCTTCCTTCAGTTCTGAATGACAATCTTGCCGGATATAGTCTCTTAGGTTGAAACTCCTTTTCTTTCAGCACTTTGAATATATTATGCCATTCCCTTCTGGCCTGTAGAGTTTCATTTGAGAAGTCTGCTGACAATCTTATGGGGGTTACTGTGTATGTGACACCTTTTTCTCTGGGTGCTTTTAATAGTCTTTCTTTATCTTGAGTTTTTGACATTTTTCGAATGTTGTTCCTTTTGATGTTATCCCAGAGGTCTCGGATACTGTCTTTGATTTTTTGAATTGTTTAATCTTTTTGCTGGTTTGATTGAGTTTCTCTGTCCTATCTTCCAGATAACTGATTCTTTTGGAAGATTCATCCATCCTATTGATGAGTCCTTCTATTGAATTCTTTAATTCAGCCATTATGTCTCTTACCTGTTTGATGTCTTATTTTAACTCTTCTCTTTGCTTCCTGACATTCTCGTTTACTGCCTCTACTGATTTCTGGATTCCCATGAGCATGTTAATTACTGTTACCCTAAATTCCTCTTCAGGTAATTTACATAGTCTGCTGTATGCAGATTTTCCCTGGGTATTTGACTGGTTCCATCATTTCACATATATTTCTCTGTGCCTTTGCTCTATTTGGCATTCTTTGCATATTCTGAGGGTTCAGTTTCCTTCATGTTGCACAGGTTTGGTTTGCCCTGGATTGGCAATCAGGCTGCAGTGTCGCCTCTACCCACAAGGTGGCACTAGTGAGTAGTGCTTAGGTTTGGGACTGCCTTCATTGTAATCCAGCAGGTGGAGCATCTGATGGGCTGCGTTTCTGGTGAGTGGATATACTGCTGGTGGCACTTCTGCTCAGTGAACCCCAGGCTCTGGCGTGAAATGGCTGTGGGAGGAGTTTTATTTTGCTGATTTCTGGTTATGGCTGTGCCCAGCGCAATTTCATCACGTGGACTCCATCTTAGCTCTAGGTGTGCTGGCTTTACTTTCACCCGCTCCCAAGTTAGCCCTCCATGGGATTCACGTCTCAGCTGCACTGGGCCTGCCTCTCCTTGCCTCCACAGCTGCTCCTGAAATCCTTAGCCTCTGCCCCACTGCCCGTATGGAGGCTCCCGAATTCTGTCCCAAATCCAAATCTGTGGCTTAGCTGAGAATGCTCTGGGTGCCCTCACCCACTGTTAATCGTCAGATGTTCTGTCTCCAGCTGAAGTGCCAGTCATATCTTGGTTTTTGTCTCAGGAAAATACGTGATTCTTTTGCTTTCTTTGGCCTCTGTGTGGAAGGACCCAAAAGTGCGTCCTATCTATCTGCCATCTGGAAGTCGATCCCTTAATTGTATTTTCAAACTCAATTGTTTTTTCCTCTGAATTTCCTTTTAGCTTTCTGAGTTTCTTTATGGTTGCTGCTTTGAATTGTTTGCTAAAAAGAACCAATCTTTCATGTTTTCAAAACTGAATTTCGATGAGCTGTTTTTTTGTTGTTTCTGTATTTTGAAGTTTCAAAATAGTCTGTGTTCTTTTTAGCCCATGGTATGGGTTCTTGTTCATCAACTGCTATTTTTTGTCTTTTAACCAAGGTATGCTGGATTTTTGTTTTATATTTTGATCTGTACTAGATTCCATAATGAATTATTTTGCTGTGTCAAAGAATGAGGATGGTTGCTGGGTAGGGAGATGTCTGTTTGGTGAGGAGCAGTTCACCTATTGCAGTCTGGTTTGGGTTGGGGACTTGTTTCTTCTGGTAGCACTGGACTAGTTGGGCCTGAACACTTATTTTTGTTGGCCACACATGGGCCAGATGTCCTCTCTGAGCCATGAGAAATGAGTTCAGCCCTACACAGACTCTGCCACTAGAGTGCTCCACTGCTGGAGCCTGAGTCTCAAGGTGTGTGGAAGGAAGTGTGCCCGTGCCATCTCCTTTATGCTTTGCTGCCACAAAACTACTCCTTTTGAGCTTTATTTAAGATAAGAGTTCATGTAGAGAGTAATTCTTTTTCCTCCCCTTCTTGCTCCACTTCAGCTATGTTTGCTACTCTGCCTACTCATGGCCTGTCTCTGAAACTATCCACTGCTGGAAACAAAAACTGCTGCAGCCACTGCTTCTCTCTCCATACTTCTCTTACCTACCTTCAAAGCCTTTTGCTCCTCTGTATGTTCTTCTTCCGTTGTGGTCTCCTGCAGTGAACTGCTGAAGTACCAGAAATTCCTTCTCAAGCAATCTCTGGAAAACTCCCAAATCTTTTCCAGAGAGCCTTAGGTATCAACCTCAACCAAGACCATCTTCCAGGAATGTCTCTCTAGTCATTTTGATATAGGCCATTCTCAATGGTGTGAGATAATATGTAATGGTGTCTTTTATTTACATTTCATTTATGGTGAGTGATGCATATCATTTTTTTCATGTGTCTTTAGACACATGTGTGTCTCTTTTAGAAAAGTTTTCATATTTGCCCAATTTTTGAGTGTGTGGTTTGCTTTTTTTTGACATGTATGAGCTTTTTATATATTTTGGAGGTTACAAATATCTTCTCCCATTCAATAGTTTCTTTTTGTTTTAGTGCTGATTTCTTTTGGTGTACAGAAACTTTTTAGTATGGTGCAGTGACAATTGTTAGTTTTACTCTAATTTCCTTTGACATAGATAGAGATATCCCTAAAGATATCTCTGATATTGATGTCATGGAGCATTTTTCTTTCGTTTTCCTTGATCTTATTGTTTCAGGTTTTTGATCCATTTTGAGTCAACTTTTATGTGTGGTGTTAATGAGTAGTCTAGCTTCATTTTTCACTTTTCAATCTGTTGTTCATTGTTCTCAGCAACATGTGTTAAATAAAAATTTCTTCCCCAATTTCATGTTCTTGGCTCTTTTGTCATATATTAGTTATGGTTTTATTTCTTCACTCTTAATTTTATTCCACTCTCTTGTTTCTCTTTTTGTTCCAATACAATATTGCTTTGATGACAGTTGCTCTCATATAACTGAAAGTCTCGAATATTCCTGGAATTTTGATAGGAATTGCATTTTGATAGGAATCCCCATATTACTTT
Organism: Solenodon paradoxus; assembly: GCA_004363575.1. Classification (NCBI taxonomy): domain Eukaryota; kingdom Metazoa; phylum Chordata; class Mammalia; order Eulipotyphla; family Solenodontidae; genus Solenodon; species Solenodon paradoxus. Next base: position 406,798 of record RJWH01000718.1, on the reverse strand, counting down.
TAGAAAGATGACTATTTTAACTATGTTAATTCTTCTGATCCATGAACATGAACATGAATATTCTTCCATTTTTCCCTTTTCCATTTCTTTGTGCTTTCTCTTTCTTTTGTTAATATCTTATAATTTAATTTTCCATGTATATGTCTTTTACTGCCTTTGTTTTTATTTCCAGTCATTTTATCTTTTTGTGTGTGGTTATGACTGGGCTTTCTTCCTTTCTTCCTCTTTCTTTTAGTTTATTGTTTGCATATAGAAATGTTTTGATATTCATATATTGATTTTATATCCCGTAGCTTTTCCTGTATTCATTTATTTGTTTCTAACAGATATTTTGGTGGAGTCTTTTGGGTTTTCTAGGTATAGAATAGTGTCATCTGCAAATAATGAGGGTTTTATTTCTTTTTTTCTAATTTGGATTCCTTTAATTTTTTTTTCCTTCTTGCCTTATTACTCCGGCCAGGACTTCCAGAACTATGCTGAATTTTAGTGGCAGGTGAGAGTGGGCATCCATGTCTTTTTCCATATCACAGGGAAAAAAGTTTTTAGTTTTTCTCTATTGAGTATATGCTAGCTGTGTTTTCGTTATGTCTTTTATTATGTTCAGGTATGTGCCTTCTATTCCCATTTTAGAGATATTTTTCACAAAAGTGGATGTTGAATATTGTCAAATACATTCTCTGTGCTTATTGATATGACCCTAAGTTTTTTCCCCTTTGTCAATGTGCATTACATTGATTTATATATTTGAATCACCCTTACATCCCTGAAATTATATAGTTTTTAAATATGTTGTTGAATTCTGTTTGCCAAGAATTTGTTGAGGATTTTGGCATCTGTATTAGTTAGATCAGTCTGTAATTTTCTTTTTTGTTGATGTCCTTACCTGATTTTAGAATCAATATAATGCTAGCTTCCTAGAATGTATTTAGCAAATCTTTTTTATTTTGTTGAAGAGTTTAAGGTATATAGATATTAGGTCTTCAAATGTTTGTTAGAATTTGATAGCAAAGCCATTAGATTCTGCATTCTAACTTTTTGGAGACTTTTGATAACCGCTTCAATTTTTGTACTTGTTATTGGTCTGTTCATGTTTTCTGTTTCTTCCTGGATCAGTTTTGGAAGGTTGTAGGGTTTTAGTAATCTATTTCCTTAAGACTGACAAATTTATTGGCACAGATGTGTTTATAGCAACTAATTATGAATCTCACTATTTCTGGAGTGCCTGTAGTGACTTCTTTTCTATCATTTTGGATTCTTGTTATTAGAATTTCCTTTCTTTTTGTCTTTGTGAGTCTAATTACAGTTCTGTCAATTTTGCTTATTTTTTCTAATAACCAGATGTTAGTTGTGTGGATATTCACATGGTCTTCTTGTTTTTAATATTATTTGGTTCTGCTCTAATTTTTATTATTTGTTTCCTTCTGCTGATTCTTGGTTTCAATTGTCCATTTTTTTTCTTGTTCCTTCAGGTTTATAGTCAGATATTTAATTTTATATAGGTTTTATTTATTTCATTCACTCAGACTTTATTCAGTATTTTTTTGCACAGGAAATGTTGTGAAACCATTACCAATTAAAATGAACCTGAGAAATAGAATAGTACGTACAATGACTCCTCCTAACATACATTTTTTGGGGGGCAAATGCAAATTTTTATTTTGAATATTAGACTTTGAAATATTGAGCTTCTTCCTATATTATTAAATGTTCTCTGAGGGTGTTTTTATTTTTCTTTCTTTCTTTTTTATTGAAGGTATATTGCATATTGAGATTAACTTGTTTTGAGGTACATATAATAGTATTTTTAGGTTTACATGTAGCACAATAGGTTTACCAATATCTCCTCCCCCTTTTTTCTCCCTTCATTTATAGTTAATTCCTTTTATTCCATTCCCCCCTCCCCACCCCTATCACACCAGTACCCTTTGATTTGTCTTTTTGTTTCCCACCACTAAATGTCCATAGTTGTTTGGAGTAGTTCTCTCTTTCTCTTTCCCCCTCTCTCCATATTTAGTGCTATTTAATTTATGACATTCATTTTCTATCTCTATACACATCATGTGAGTGCTATCATGTGATGTCTGTATTTCTCCTTCTGACTTACCTCACTAAGCATAATTCTCTCCAAGTCCATCCATGTTGTTGAAAATGGCAGACTTCCCTTTCTGATGGTTGCATAGTGTTCAGTTGTGTATATGTACCACCTCTTCTTTATCCATGACTCTGTTGATGGGCATTTAGGTAATTTCCAGCTCTTAGCTATTGTGAATTGTGCTGCAGTGAACATGGGGGTGCATGTATCTGTTTGGGCGAGTGTTTTTTAGGGTAAATGCCCAGTAGGGAAATAACTGAATCATATGGAATTTCCATTCTTAATTCTTTGAAGACTCTACCGCTTTTTCAGAATGGTTGTGCCATTTTACATTCCTACAAACAGTGAATTAGAGTTCCCTTTTCTCCACATCTTCTCCAGGATTTGTTGTTCCCTATTTTTTTTTTTTTTTTTTTTGGATAATAACCATTCTTACCAGTGTAAGGTGATATCTCATTGTGTTTTGATTTACATTTCCCTGATGACAAAAGAAGTAGAATATTTTTTTCATGGACCCGTTGGCTATTTGTATGTCTTCATTGGAGAGGTGTCTATTAAGTTCATCAGCCTATTTTCTGATTAGATTGGTTGTATTTTTTGTCCAATTTTATGAGTTCTTTGTATATTTTAGAAATTAACCCCTTATCTGAGGTGTGAAAGGCAAATATCCTTTCCCATTCAGTTGGATGCCTTTTTGTTTTTATGCAAGTTTCTTTTGCTGAGTAGAAACTTTTTAGTTTGATGTAATTACATTTGTTTATTTTGAATTTTATTTGCCTGGTGATGGGAGTTGAGTTGCCAAAGAGATCTCATAAGTCTGTGTCTAATAATGTTTTGCCGACATTTTTTCCTCTGCATTTGATGGTTTGTGGTCTTATGTCAAGGTCTTTAATCCATTTGAGTTAATGTTTTGTATGGTATTAGTTAGTGGTCTAGTTTTAACCTTTTGCATGTGACTGTGTAGTTCTCCCAGACCACCTATTAAAGTGGCTTTCCTTGCCCCATTGTAAGTTTTTGGCTACTTTGTCAAAAATTAGATGTCCATATATGTGGGTTTGTTTCTGGGCTTGCAATTCTGTTCCATTGATGGATCTTTCTATTTTTATACCAGTGCCATGCTGTTTTATTATTGCTTTGTAGTAGAGTTTGAAGTCAGAGAGCATGACTCCTCTGTCGTAAGTTTTTATCTTGAGATCATTTTTGCTATCCTGGGTTGTCTGTTGTTCCAAATAAATTTCAGTATTTTCTGTTCTATGTCTCTGAAGAATGTCTTTGGAATTTTAAAGGGAGATAGCATTGAGTCTGTATATTTCCTTGGAAAGTATGGACATTTTGAGTATGTTGATTCTTCTGATGCATGAGCATGGGATATCTTTCCATTTCTTTCTGTCTTCTATTTCTTTTAGCAATGTCCTATAGCTCTCATGGTATAGGTTCTTCACTTCTTTGGTTAGGTTTATTCCAAGGTATTTCATATTTTTTTGTGCCATTGTAGTATTGTTTTCTTCAGTTCTCTTTCTGTATTTTCATTGTTGGCATACAGAAACACGACAGATGTTTTTAATATTAATTTGGTAGCCTGCCTCTTTAATGTATTTGTTTATTATTTCTAGTAGCTTTTTACTTGAGTCTTTGCGGTTCTCTATGTATATTATCAAGTCATCTATGAAAAGTGATAGTTTCACTTCTTTTCCTATTTTAAACCTTTTACATCGTTTTTCATGTCTAATTGCATTAGCCAGGATCTCCAATACTATATTGAATAGTAGTGGTGACAGCGAACATCTTTGCCTTGTTCCCAGTCTTAGAGAAAAAGCTTTTAGTTTTTCTCCATTGAGTACAATGTTGGCTGTGGGTTTGTCATATACAGACTTTATTATGTTGAAGTACATTCCTTCTATACCTAATTTTAGGAGGTTTTTTTTAACATGAAAGGATTTTGAATCTTGTCAAATGCTTTTTCTGCATCTATTAGATGATCACATGGTTTTTGTCCTTTTTTATTGATGTAGTGTATCACATTTATTGATTAGCAAATGTTGAACCATCATTGCATCCCTGGAATAAATCCCACTTAATCATGTTGTATGATTCATTTTATATGTTGTCGAATTTGGTTTGCTAGTATTTTGTTGAGAATTTTAGGATCAATATTCCTTAAGTATATGAGTCTGTCGTCTCCTTTTTCAGTGCTGTCTTATACTAGTTTTGGAATCAGCATAATTTTGGCATCATATAAAGTGTTTGGAGGTTTTACATCCTCTGTTTTTTGGAACAATTTAAGAAGGATTGGATTTAATTCTTTGAATGCTTTTTAGAATTCACTGGTGAGACAGTCTGCCCCAGTGCTTTTGTTTTTGGGAAGGTTTTTGATCATAGTTCAATTTCCTTGCTTGTGATTGGTCTGCTCATGGTTTCTAGTTCTTCTCATTTAGTTTTGGGATTTGTACATTTCCAGAAATGTGTCCATTTCTTCTAGATTATTCTGTTTGTTGCCATATAGTTGTACATAGTATACTCTTATAATCCTCTGTATTTGTGTTCTATCTGTTTTGACTAGTTCTCTTTCATTTCTGATTCTATTTATTTGTGTTTTTTCTCTCCTCTTTTTTATATGTCTGGCTAGTGGCCTGTCTTTTGTTCATTCTTTCAAAAAACCAACTTTTGGTTTCATTAATTTTTTGAATAATCTTTCTTATTTCTATTTCATTGATTTCTGTTTTTATTCTTTTTCTAGTTCCTTTAGGTGATGGTTTAGGTTTTTTTGTTTGTGATTTTTCTTGTTTTCTGATGTAGGATTGTATTGCTATACATTTCCTCTTATTATTGCTTTTGCTGCAACCCATAGATTCTGATTTCATGTCTTCATTTTCATTTGATTCTAGATATTTTTTTAATATCTTACTTAATTTCCTCCTTTACCCAATGGTTACTCAACAATATGTTGTTAATTCTTTACTCTTTTGCTGTTTTCTTCTCTTTCTCATTTTGGTTGATCTCATTTGATGCCATTGTTATCTGTAAAGATGCTCGATATGATTTCACCCTTTGAAAATTTATTGAGCCTTGTTTTGTGTCCCTGGTTATGTTGATCTATTTGTTTGTTTTTGTAAAGTTTTTCTCCTTGGTTTGAATAGTAGAGTCTCAGCATTTCTTGTAGAGGAGGTATTGTGGTTGTAAGCTCTCTCAGCTTTTGCTTGTTGGAAAAAGCCTTTATTTCTTCCTCAAATTTGAAAGAGTTTTGAAGGTGATAGTATTCTTGGCTGGCACTTTTTATCTTGTAATATTTTGAAGACATCATTCCATTCAATTCTGGCCTGTAGAATTTCTGCTGAGAAGTCTGAGATTAGTCTGATAGGAGTACCTTTATGTGTTACCTGATTTTTTTCCCCCCTGGCTACCTTTATAATTCTTTCTTTGTCTTGGATTTTTGATAGTTTCACAATTACATGCCTTGTAGTGTTTTAAGGATTTATATAGTTGGGTGTTCTACTGGCTTCATTGAACTGTATGTCTGTTTCTTGTTCTAGGTTTTGGAAGTTTTCAGCCATTATTGCCTAGAAGATGTTCTCTGTTCCTCTCTTTATCTCTTCACCTTCTGGAATACCTAATATTCTAATGTTGCCTTTTCTGATGATGTCAGGTATTTCTCTGAGTGTTTCTTCATTTTTTCATATTTAGTTTCTCTTTCTTCTTCTTCCTGCCTCCTTTCTGCATTACTATCTTCTGTATCGCTAATCCTTTCCTCCATTTGGGTTATCTGTTCCCATAGCTTTCTATATTATTTTGGTTTCATGAACTATATCCTTTAAATCCTGTATCTATGTTAGTTTTTTCTGTAGAAATTCAATCTCAGCCTTTTGTTGCTTATTTAAGATCCCTGTTTATCTGAATTTTCTTTTAACTCTCTTAATTTCTTTATGATTGCAGACTTGAATTCTCTGTTAGAAAGAACCATTCTTCTGTGTCTTCAAAGTTAATTTCTTGTGAACTGTCGTTTTGTTGTGATTCCATTTCTTGAGTTTCAAGATGTGTTTTTTTTCCCCCCCATGATTTGGGATTTTGTTGATCAACTGCTAGGGTGCTTACTGCCAAATTCCCCTTCATCAAACTCCCCCTTTACTGCTGAAGTCTCTGCTGAATCCTGGCACCTCTCTTACCCACCTGTATGGCTGGCTGCTAGACTCCTCTCCAGATTCCTCAGCTGGTAGCTGGAGCTCCAAGATACCTCTGCTTGTGTAGGCTCTAAAAAACTGTTTTGTTTTTTTTTCTCTGCAGCATCTTAGTGCTTGCTATCCACAGATACCATATTGACCCCCACATAAGTTTTTAATACCTGTGTTTATTGTTATAAACTGTCCTCTTAAGAGTGCTTTTTGCCATGCTCCACATGTTCTGGTGGCTGTTCTCTTCACTTGCATTTGCTTTTAGATAATTTTTAATTCAAAAGCATGTTGTTTGACATCCTCATTTTTGTGGTTCTTCCAGTTTTGTTTTTCTTATTCATTCCTCATTTCGCACCCTTGTGTTCAGAGAGAATATGTCTATATTTTCAGTGTTGATTTATTAAGTCTCGTTTTATGTACCTGGACATAGTCTATCTTTGAGAGTGTTTCATATGTACTTGAGAAGAATGTATAATCTTTTTTATTAGGATATAGAGCTCTGTATAAGTCTGTTACGTCCATATGATGTATTACTTCATTTATCATCTTCATCTGTTGATTGATTTTCTGCCAGGATGATCTATCTATTGATGTAACAGGGGTGCTGAATTTTCTTGCTTAGATTGTGTTTCTGTCCGTATCTTTCTTCAAGTGTATTAGTATTTGTTTTATATATTTACATGGTCCAGGATTTGGTGCATATATATTAATGACAGTTATTTCTTCGTGATGAATGAACCCCTGGACCATGAGGTAGTGTTCATCTTTGGCTTGTGTTACCCCTTTTAGGTGGAAGTCTATATTGTCTGATACTAGTATTACAATTCCAGATATCCTTTTATCCTCATTATGTTGATATATTTTCTATATCCTTCGCTTTAAACTTTTGTTTGTCTTTGGATCTGATGTTTGTTTGTTGTAGGCACAATTAATGGATTGCTTTAAAATACTTATTAGGATAATGTCACTTTACAAAATATTACATAACATAAGCCCATATGTGCAGATTTCCCATTCCTCAAGTATATGTCCATACACTCTGCCCACCAACCAAGTTATCAAGTGTCTGTCACCTTTGTCCATTGATCCCACCATTATTAGACACCCATCTCATTCCCTACTGATGACCTGAGTCATTATGCCAGTGTCCAGGGCCTGGTTTTGTTTAATCTGTCCTTTTGTAGTCTCTTCATGTTCCATCTATGAGTGAGACCATCTGGTATCTGTATTTCTTTTCTTGACTTGTTTTATTTAGTTCTATTCATGTTGTTGTGTTTTGATCCATCCAGTGGCTCTGTGTCTTTTGATTGGTGAAGTAAGTCCATTTGCATTCTATTTCATTCATATACATGTATATATATATATATATATATATATAGACAGAGAGAGACGAAGAGAGAGAGATAAGGTTTTTATGCTGATATTACATTCTTTGCTTTCTGCCAATTTTAAATCCCTGTTGCTTCTTTTCCCATTTGTTTCTATTTGCCTTTGCCTTTAAATGGTTTTTGATGTTGATTCTGTGTTTCTTATTCTTTTTGTCTATGTATCTCTATAAGCTTTGGTTTTATAGTTACTTGATTTTTTGTCTCTAGCTTAACTAATCTATTAGATAACAACTCAATTATTATAATGTCTTTTTGGAGCTGGCATTGAAATGCCTATTTTTTTTTTTACCTTTTCATTGTGTTTTTGTTCTCTCCTGATTGTCCTAACTTTGCTTCTCACTCTATTTTATAAAATTCTCAGGATTTGCCAAGTCTTTGTTTTTGTTTTCCCTGCTGTAGTACTTTCAACATTTCTTTGAAGGCAGGTTTGGTAGTGGAAAATCTATTACCTTTGCTTTATGGTTGAATAACTTTATTTTCTCCATTAGATTTTTATAAATAATGATTTTATTATTATTCCTTTTGTTTACTAAGTCATATTTATTTTAAGATATTGAACTTGCTTCTCAGAATACGGGTATTACACACCATACCCAACACCAGGGTTCTAGTGTCCTTTACCATCACTTTGTTTCCTTTGCATCCCCATGGAAACCATTATCTTGTATCCTGTGATTTTTTTGCTGGGGTTTATCTGTTTCATTTCATTGTATTCCACACACGAGTGAAACTATCCTGTATTTTTCTATTTCTTTTTTGACTTATTTTCCTTAATATGATCCCAAACAGTTCCATCCAGATCGTTGCAACAAGAAGCTTCATTTTATTTTTAGTAGCTGCTTATAATTCCACTGAGTACCACGGATTCTTTATTCAGTCATTTGTTGATGGACATTTAGGTTGTTTCCATGTCTTCACTCTTGTGAACTTGCCGTTATGAACATAGAGGTGCAGATATTTTTTCTGATTAGAAATTTCATATATGGGTTTATGCTGAGGAATGGGATTGTTGGATCAAGTGGTAGTTCCAGCTTTACTTTTTTGAGGAATCTACATACTGATTTCCAGAGATGTTGCACTAATTTACAATCCCACCAATAGTGGAAAAGGTTTTCTTTTCTCCCATGTCCCCTGCAACAGTTGTTTCTAGATTTTTTGATATAGGTCATTCTCATTGGTCTGAGGTGGTATCTCACTGTGATTTTATTTGTGTTTCTCTGATGATGAGTGATGTAGAACATTTTTCATGTGTCTGTGGGCCATCTATATGTCCTCTTTGGATGGGCATCTGTTTGGTCCTGCTCATTTTTTTGAATGAGTTGTATACTTTTTTTGTTGGGATGTATGAACTCTTTGTATATTTTGGAGATAAAGATCTTATCTGATGTATGTTGTGTGACTGTTTTCTCAAATTTGGTGGGTTGCCTTTTTGTATTGGTGATTTCCTTCATTCCGAGAAGCTTTTCCGTTTGATGTAGTACCAATGATCTACTTTTACCTTGGCTTTTGCTGTAGCTCTTCTTTCCCAAAATATCTCTTTAAGTTTGAGGCCATGGAACATTTCCCCCTCATTTTCTCCTAGGTATTTTATGGTTTCACATCTTATATCTAGTTTTTTGATCCATTTTGCATTAACTTTAATGTGTGGTACTAATGAGCAATCTAGTTTAATATTTTTGTAGATGTCTGTCCACTTTTCCCAACACCATTTGTTGAATAGATTTTCCTTTCATTTTATATTGGCACCTTTGTAAAAGTTTAACTGCTCACATAGGTATGGTTTTACTTCTGGGATCTAAATTTTATTACACTTATCCGTGTGTCTGTTTTTGTTCCAGTATCATACTGTTTTGATGATGATCACCTTGTAGGATAGTTTGAAGTCAGGAAGTGTGATTCTTCTGCTGCTCTTTTTTTCTTTTCTTAAGATAGATGTGGTTATTTGAGATCTTTTGTGATTCCAAGCAAACTTCAAACTTCAGTATTGTTTGCTCAGTGGCCTTGAAAAATGTCTCTGGCATTTTTATGGGAGTTTCATTCAGTTTGTTCATAGCTTTAGGTAGGATTGTTATTTTAATAGCTTAATTTTTCCAATCTATGAGTATGATTATTCCTCCATATCTTTGTGTCTTCTATCTCTTTTGGCTAAAGTCATAATTTTCATTGTAGAAGTCTTTCACTTTGTTAGGTTTATTACTAGGTATTTGATCTTTTTTGATGCTGTTGAGAATGGGATTTTCTTTCTTAATATTTTTCCCTCTACTTCATTGTTTGTATATAGAAATGTAACTGATTTCTGAGTGTTGATTTTATATCCTGCCACTTTGCTATAGTCATTATTGTTTTCAACATATCTTGGATGGAGTTTTTAGGATTTTCCAGTTATAATATGTCATCTGCAATTAATGATAGTTTTATTTCTTCTTTTCTCATGTGGATTCATTTAGTATGTTTTTCTTGCCTTATTGCTCCAGATTATGTTGAACAGTAGTGGTGAGAAAGGACAACATTTTTTCCAGCTCTTAGGGCAAAGACCTTCAGGTTTTTGCCATTGAGAAAGATATTGACTAAGATTTTGTCATGTATTGCTTTTGTTATGTTGAACTATGTTCCTTCTGTTCCTATTTTGACATGGATTTTTTATCATTAATGGGTGTTAAATGACAAGTGAAATACTTGTAAAATGCATTTATGGATATAATCATATGATTTTTGATTGTCTCTACTGATTTGGTGTATTGCATTGATTGATTTGTATGTGTTTTACCATCTCTGCATCCTTGGATGTCCTGTTTTTGGTTCCCTTGGATTTGAGGTTAAGGATTTAATTTGGACTTGGCTTCTGATGTGTGCTTGTATGGTGGTAAACTTTCCTCTCAGAACTGTTTTTTGCCGCCTCCCATGTATTAAGATAGCATGTCTCTTCATTTTCATTTGTTTCCTTATAAATCTTAATTTCATCAATGATCCATGAGTTGTTCAGAATGATGTTGTTTAATCTCCAATTGTTGTGGTTCTTGCAGTTTTGCTTTTCTGGTTCCTTTGTAGTTTTGACCCCTTTGTGGTCAGAGATTTTTTTTTATAATTTTTATAAATTCAGCCCTGTTAAATATGTTGAGACTCATTTTGTGTTTCTAGCTATATTCTCTCCTTAATAATGGTCCATGAACACTTGAGAGGAATATCTATTCTTTTTTTTTGTTGGGGTAGAACACCCTGTACATGTCTGTTAGGTTCAGGTGATATATATTGCCTTATTTAGTGTCCTTATTTCTTTCTTGACTTTCTGCCTGCATGATCTATTGATGTAAGTGGAGTATTGAAGTCACCTACTATTATTGTGTTACTGTCAATGTTTGTTAGGACCCCTTTCAGGATTCCTTGAATGATTGGGCTTGGTGGTGGAAATATCCATTAAACTTTGTTTACCATTGAAGACTTTTATTTCTCATAAAAGAGAAATAGAAAACATAAAACATAAAAGTTTGAATAATACTTTTGTAGGATAGACTATTTTTGCCTGGTAGTTTTTGTTTTTTTAGTATTTTGAATAAGTTGTTCCAATATGTTGCTTTAGTAATTTGAATATGGCCTGTAGTGCTTCTGCTAAGAAGTCCTGTGATGGCTTTTGTAGGTTATGTTTCTGTTTTCTATTGCAGCCCTTATTAGATTTTCTTTATGATTGACTTACTAGTTTTATTATGATATGTCTTGGTCTAAGTCTTTCTTCATTTAGGAAGCTTGGTGTTCTGTTTCTTGGACTTTCATGGTTAGTTTTTGTGTCAGGTGTGGGATGTGGGAAGGTTTCTACTCTTAATTAAATAAATTTTTCTCTCCTTTTCCCTTCTTCTCCCCTTTAGGGATACATGTTATTCTTATGTTTCTCCGCTTCATAGTATCTGATATTTCTCACAGGTTTTCTTCATTTTTCCTCAATCTTATTTCTCCTCTTCAATGAGAGTAATCTCACTTTAGGTCTTCAATATCTGAGATTTGTTCCTTGTAAGCTTGAGCCTATTTATGGACATTTTCGTGTTTGTCTTCAATGCATTGACTGTATTTTTCATATCTAAAGGCTCTGGGTTTTCTTTGTAGACTCGTATTTTGGTAAAAATAGTTCTTATATCACTTCTTTCTGAAGTGATGTATTTTTATTTGCGTAGTTAATTGTGTAGCCTGCAGTTCATTCAGCTTTTTAATATCAAACAGTGAATTCTTTATTTGTTAGGCTGCCCCATTTAGTGTTATTGGTTTTTCTTAGAGGAGTTCTTATTTTCTTTGTTTTCTTGAGGCTTTTTTTGTGGAAGCTTGCATTTTGGCATGTTTTACCTTTAGTTTTTTCTTTCATCTTTTATTTTTTTTTCTTTATACCTTAGGTTGTAGTGGCTTTGGGCTTTTGGGCATTGTGGCAATTATGGTCTGTGTGTTTTCTCTGTGCAGGGTCACTCCAATTGTTGAAATGAGTCCTAATTCTGTAGTAGGTAGGGTCTTTTTTTCAGACCTGGGCATGGTTGCTCAGCTCAGAGGTCTCTGGACCATTCATGCTAGCAGTGGTTGAGATTCTGGATGCTCTTGGACTGGGAGGGTTGGCATGAACCAGCACTGCATTCCCTTTAGCGGAACAATATTCCACTGTTTGGATATACCACATTTTGTTATTCTTTTATAAGTTGATTTGGGTTTCCACTTTTTAGTGCTTATGAATAGTGCTGTGTCTACATTTTTGAGTGTATAAATGTTTTGAATTCTTTTGGATATATACCTAGGAATGAAATCTTGGGTCATACAGTAATTGTATGTTTAATGTTTTGAGAACCTTCCAAATTGTTTTTAAAATGTCATTGTATTTTGCATTCCTACCAGCAGTGTATTAGGATTCCGATTCCTCCACATACTCATTAGCATTTATCCATATTTTTGATAATAGTAATCAACATATGTATGAACTAGTATTTAATTATGATTTTGACTTGTATTTATTTAATGAGTAATGATGTTAAAATTGTGCTTTTCAATGAGTTATGAATCAATCAAAATTAAATATGCTTTACTTTTAATCATTTTAGTAGTCTACATTATATAATGACATCTAGTAACTACTTCTGCCTAATTTTAATATTTTAATTGATGTTTAGTAAATAGTAAATATTCTTGCAGTTAGTTTCTTTTAATAGTAATAACATGTTTAATTGATACCAATTTGTCTGAAGGTGGAGACATAAAATGTCATTTTAGTACCTTAAATTGCTATGAGAGATATTTGCTATCAAAAAGTGACTGAAATTAGTAACTCAATATTGGTAAAGATTCAGTTAGATGGTCACAAGTCAAAAATTGCTAGTGTAAGGGCAAATTATTATAATATTTGGTGAGGCAATTGGATATGAGTTTTTTTTTTTTAACCAGAGAAGGTGGGAAGTCAGGTGTGTACCTTGGCAGCCTGGGCTGATTTTGAAGAAGGGCAAAGTGAGTGCAGGAGCTAAGTGTCAGTCTGTTACAGTAATTCAGGCCAGAAATGTCTAGGGCTGAACCATCTTCCTAGAGTTGGGGAGGAGGGTATGGGAGATTGAGGAGGTGACAACAGATTGAATGAGAAAAGAAGGAACCAGAAAGAGCATGAGTTTAAGCTCACTGAACCAGTAGCAAAAAGTCTGGAAATAAATTTATTGTATTACGAAATTAAAATTGAAAAATTATCTTGTTGGGGATTGTTAAATTAACCCTAATGACTCTTTAATATAAAGTTTTACACAGCTATTAAAAGTTCCATATACAAATAGTTATTGATAAACTAAAAAAGTATGACAATAATAAGTATTTCAGAAGTAGTAGTCAATGTGTAATCATTATACATGGATTAACTCCAACAAGACTATCAGAAAGTCTGTGATATTGGTTCTGTTATTATGTATGTTGCATAGAAGAGGAAATGGAGGTATAGTAGTCAGTAATTTGCAGCTAATAAGTGGTATAAGGATTTATAGTCAGATATTTGATTTCAGAGTCCTGACTTAGTTGCTGTACCATATTGTTTTTCACTAGTTCAGGGAAATTTAAATGTATTATTTAAATTAACCAGGATAATAATAAGTAGAAATAGGAAGTATCCCTGAAAGAACTGCATTTTCAAGGACAGGTCTTGCAACCCAATAGCTTATGTTGTCTCAAAATCTCAGATGAAGAGAAGGCTGGAGGAGGAATATGTTATTTTCAAATACTTGAAGAACTATGATAATAAAGATGGCCTGGACAGGCTTGTCTATCTCTAAAGAGCAGAATTGCCACATATAGATTGAAATTTCAAATATAGTTTAACAAACTGCATGTAATTCAGAAATTGAAATGATTTGGGCCATCTGGTTATTAAGCAGGGAGTCTTAAAAAGACATAAAATGGAAATGCTTTAGCCACATGCTAAAAGCCTCTCCTATAGGGATATTGTACTAAGAATTTCTGCACTGAGAGAGAGGTTCTTTTATATTTTGAGAATCCACCAAAATGACATGATTTCTCTTCAGACTGCTAACCTAACCCTAACTAATATTTGTAAAACATTTGGTATTAAAATATTTACCTTTAAAGACAAACTGTGTCACCATTATAAACGTGTCAGTATTTGAAAAATGATACATAATAAATAAAAGTATTATAAATACAAATAAAATAAATGTTTTAAAATGATGGTTAACATCCCTCCCTGGGAAACCAAATGAATAAAACATGTCTGGGTCGTTTTGAATGGTCAATGAATTTAAAAATGGCTTTTATCTTTTTAGAACATTGTTAAAACAACAAAAAGCAAAAACAAAGGAAAATCTGCAACAGAGACTATATTCTCAATAATGTCTACCCTCTACAGAAAATATTTACTGACTAATCCCTTATGTTAAACAACTCATTATCACATAACAATTTGAAATTTTTTTCTCTAGAAAATTAAGCAGTATTTTGCCATCTGAATTTACTTGTGAATTTAATATGTGAAAATTTAAAATAGTTGGTACACTAGTTGGTACACTAATTTTTTCATCTTAAAATTTTTTTTTCACACATTGGCAAAGAATGCTGAGTTGAACATTTATTCTAAATTTGACATACAACTGGATTTATATGATAGTATATTTGTAGGACAATATGTCATAGATGGTACTGATAAACATTTCCCTTGAGTTTGTCATCAATAGTTGGGAGAAGAGTGGTACGTTTTCTAGACCTGACTAATGACATTATATCAGGGTTCCTTCTCCACCTTAGATTCTTGTGACCTCCCCAGTCTCTTGTCCTAGCGTTGTCTGGGCTTGCTGGTGTTCCTGCAGCTGACGCCTAATTATCTCTCACCTCTGGCCCACCCTGTTCACCTGTGCTTCTTGTCCTGTGGACTTCCCATTCAAACCTGTGTGTTTGCAGCCTAGAAGTGGGGAAGGGTTGACATTATGAGATGTGAGCCTCTGACCAGGGTGTTGTAATTCAGAAATGTAAATAGAGCCATATGGCTATAGGCAGGACATCTTAAAAAGACCCCTCATGGGAATATTATGAGACCAGTAGATGTTATTACCCCTTTGCCTCCTCTAAGGGACAGTCCCAATATGCTTTTTCTATGTTTTCTAGCAGGCAGAGTTTCCTCGATTGAGCAATCAGTAACATCAACAAGGGCTAGTTGAGTAATGTGTCCTTGTGTCGTCTTTCCCATCCTCCTTGCTTCACTGATTTTGTTCCTTACTTCTGTTGTATGACTGTAAATTGAATAAAATAATAGTTCATAAATTCTGTCATTTGCATTTAGCTTTTTGAGAAATCCAAGCTAAGGGCAGACATTAAGAAATAAAAATAAAAGAATCAGCTTAATTGTTCTGGAATCAGTCTTGTTTGTTGGATTTGGTGTAATAACACTTAAAATGTATCTTAAGTTTTTCCACCATATGCCTGGGGAAAATACACTCAGGTTTAAGAGTATTAAATATTCTTAACATAAGCCCTTAAGGTCAATAAATAAAGGGGTCACGTTAGCACTTGGAAACCAATTGAATTGAGTCTCCAGCCACTAATTCCTGCTTCTCATGTCTCTAGAAGGAGGAAGGGTGATCGTAAAACCCAACCTACTTCCTGGTCAGACGAATTATGAAAAACTGGACCGGTAGAGTCCTTCTCCAGTATTGTGGATTTGGGCTTGGCAGATCACAGTTCTGTATGTTATGCCTAGCCTGTGGCTCAGAGAGCTGCAAATGCATTTCTGTAACATTGTAGTCAGTGATTCTTTTACTATAGGGGAGACTGCTTTTTTTTTTTTTTTTTTTTATAAACCAGGGAATAAGTGACATTATACTGTGTTTCTAAAGTAGAAAATGCAAAATTTTGCTATCGTTTACTAGTTTTCTGTTTGAACATACTTTCTTGACATATTTTGCATATTTATTAAATTTAAAAGGACTTTTCATTGAAGGATCACATACAAAAAGAAACTAATGATAAATATACAACTTGGTTAAATTTAACAAAGTAAAATAATCATTTCTGAAATAAATAGATATAGACTATTACTCTCTCTCAGGAAGATGCCCCCATGTACTCTTCCTGTCGCTACTTCTTGTGCACCTGCCATCACTATTGTGATTTTTAAGCCTAGAATTTAATGTTGTCTTCCCTACCACACAATCAATGAACTGTAATTGATATAGTGCTGTAGAAGTTGCATGTGTATATCAAAATGACTTGATATATATAGTGAAATGATTATTATAATAAATTTAGTGGCATTTATCATCTTATAGATAGTTAAAGAAAAATATCTTTTCCTTTGTAATGAAAACTCTTCAGATTTACTCTCAGCTTTCATAATATCATAGGCCAATGTTAGCTAGAGTCATCACATTTTAACTGGAACTTTGTACTTTTTAACCACTTTCATCTATGCCTCCACCTCATAACAAAATCTAATCTCCTTTTCTCTTAGATATTATTATTGTTATTAATTTTTAGATTACATATGTGAGATCATACAGTATTTGTCTTTATCTAGAGTGATATACTTACTGATGTATTTGGGTTTACTTTTCTTCTTTTTATTTTATTATTGCTATTTTTGGTGACAGTATTATTTTGGGTAAATCTAAGGGAGTGAATTGAGCTTAAATACAATTTCTCAAAAGACACAAAGCTGAGATTTTCAGCATCTGTAGCAGCAGGCATGTATGTTTACAGACCGTGAGTCTCTCCCTCAAAGGTGATAAAAATCATCAGAGGATTCCTTCCTTTTTTATGAAAATCTATTATTTTTTATTTCACTAATTTGTTTTAATGATGTTTTCACCCTTCCACCCTTATTTTGAATAAATCCATTATTTTAAATAATATGGTACATTAAAAATTATATATTTATATTCTATTTTCAGTTATTATTTTAGGAATTATAATTAGCATTTTACATATTTTAATAAACATAAATAAAAACATAAAAAATAAAGCAATGTTTTGCTTTACCATGATGACAATACTGTGATCTTATAACATATTCACTTCTTTTATCCTCTCACCTTTATTGCCATTGTTATTAATTACTTTGTTCTGGGTACATTTTGATTTCCATAAGACATTTTCATGCTAACATCCCTTCTCTTGTTCTTTTCTGCATTTGTGTGCCAATCTGATCTGGAATTTTTTTTATCTGCCAGAAGAATTCCGCTTGGTATTTCCTTTAATTCAGGTGTGCTTATAACAAAATTGTTTTTGACAAGATGGTTTTGTCAAAAATGTCTTTATTTCACCTCCATTCTTTGCTGGGTGTAAAACCTAGGTTGCTGCATATTTTTTTTAGTAGTATTTTTAATATATAGTTATGTTGTTTTCTGCCTTCTAGTGAGAAAGTAAAAGGTAATATGCTATTTGCTCTACTTACTTGAAATTTTATCTTTTTATTGGTTTTTAGTAGTTTGTTATGATGTGTATTGGGTATTTTTTTGTTTTTTGTATTTATACTCATTGGAAATTAAAGACCTCTTTGGATGTGCTTTATTACTATCAGAGAATTATCAGCCACTAAATCTTCTACTATTACTTTTGCACATTTTCTTCCTTTTCTTTGGATTTCAAATAGTAGTACGATATAATTTGTTTTTACTGTACTTTGTATTTTTTCTTTTCTGCATTTTCCCTCTTTGGTTTACTCTGTGCTCAATCAATATATTTTCACTTATATTTCCACATTCCTGAGGGTCCAGAGAGAGCAAAAACAGTATCTTTACCTGCTTATGTTCTCAAAATGGCCCAGCTGTGTATTATTTTGAGAGTCTACTTCTGCTTATGATGGAGTAGCTTGTGGTAGGCCAACCTTCAATAAGACACATTGGAAGAGTCCTATAAATCACTGTTACTTCAGTAATTTTCCAATATCTTCAAGTAGCTTTTTCTTGTTTGTTGTTTTGCCTTACCTTGGAACATTGCTGAAGAATATCCTCATGTTGCCAAGAACTTGTTCATCAGCAAAAATAACCTTTCAAATCTCACGGGAGTATATTTACCTCATAGAATCAAATTCACGTTCAAGCTTCTAGGCATAAGATAGCCAGGGTCATGTAGTTTTTATCTTTTGAACTTATTTAATTAGAATATATAGAATGGAGATTCAGTGACCCGTTTCATTGTATCTATTTGGCAAGATACATAAAATTTCTGTCTTTTGTTTGAAAAATAGAGGTGGAATAATTCTTACTTTTTATATTGTTATCTGGTTTATAAGAGATGGAGAAATTTGTGCATGATGAATTGAAGAACTCTTCTTTTCTTAGCAAAAAATGCTAGTGACAAATTTCTCCAGTTCAACTGATCTTTTTTTCACTAAATGACTGGATAAGCCACATGACTGAGAAGAGAGAGTTTCAAACTGCTATCAAAGGGCTTTTATTTTGCTGAATGAGATAGTACAAAGTCAGAACTGACTTACTTGAGCCCTTAAGGAGGGGAATTTTTGAGATTTAAAAGCATTAAAGAAAGGAAAGGAACACAATATACAGGTTGGCTGACAGTGAAGAACTGTAGGGGAAGAACAGAAATCACTCATGGGAATCTTTAGGAGATGATTGTCTCATGGCATGAAATATACATCATGTTATCGATCTATCAACCAAAATGAGTGAAAACCACATCAGTACTAATATATTGTAGAACTGGATCAATTCATTTCTTTCATGTTAGTTTATTTTTAGAGATGTGGCTAATTGCTCAGTATGGTTTCATAGCAGGCTCTGGTTAATTACAGAGGTTTGCAGTAGACAAGATTTCATGTCTGGTAATTCAGATGAAGTGTTTGGTCCAGTGAGAGAACTCATAACTGTGATGACATAAGTTATACTTATTTCAAGTTCATTCTTTCCTTCTCATTTTAAAATATTTTAAATTTGAGTTTTTGATAATCATCTTTGCAGAAACAGATTCTAATTTTAATGGCATAAACTTAGAATTTTTATATACATTGTTAAATACCAATGTATAGCTAGTATATTCTCAAATGTGAGAAAAACAAACACTATAAGTTTGTCATTAAATTTTTAAAAAAATTAATTTTATTGAAGGAACATTCACTGTATCATAACATTATATAGGTTTAAGAGGTGCATCATTATAGATAAACATCTCTATCTAATACACTAAATTCACCACCACTTTTCAGTTCTTCCTTTATATACAATTGATCTTCTCTACCCAATTTTCCCCTCCCCCTTTTCTTGTTGGTTCTCATGATAAATGCTTAAATTTAGGCGTTTTGTTTCATATTATTGGTAAAGAAAGAACAAATGATGATTTCTTCTATAGATTACTATGATGAACATTGCTTTTTATGATAAATTAAATAATAGAAAAATAAACTATTGGGTAAAATAAATTTCTAAAAACTCAAAATCAATATTTGTTTTATTTTCAGAGACAAAATTTGAATATTTTCTATTCTTATCTAAAAATATTTTTACTTTCTTGATACAGGAACATTGAGTTCCTTTGAGGGACAGAAGCAAGAAAAATATATGCAGAAAGATACTGGGTTTCTGAAGTGATAAGAGAGAGAAATTTGAGACAATGATCTAATAAATTTATGCCTGGGATTTATTTTACAAAGAGGAACTAAACTATTGAAATTAGCATTCATGTTTGTTTACTAGATTCTTTTCCTCCTGTTTCTTCTTTTTTTTTTTTTTTTTAGTAATATCTCCTGAAAGACTAAACTACTCATTCAGAGTTTCCTAGTCACAGTAGACGGAAGAGAGCCATTTATTCCAGATTCTGGTTCTCAACTATGTGGTCCCATAGACACCATCTGGACAGCTAATCCTAACCAAATCTGCCCGATCTGATGTATGAACCAGAATGCAAAAACAAATGGTAAACTAAATTTAATAACTTACTTAAAACTTAACTTATTTGAAATCTAATTTTCCAGAAGATTAAAACATATATTCTCTTGGTGCTAATAAAAATGGTGATAGCTTACATTTTCAAGTTAACAGGTTGTAGATCCTATTGTGAGAATTCATTCCGTTGTTATTCTCATTGACCTTTTGCACTGGGGTTGTCATTATCGTTAGTTTATAAGGAAATTGAATTAGAGAGTGCTAAAGTAACTTTGTCAAGGTTATAATTAGTAGTAGAACAAAGATTCAATTCCTGGTAGACTGGCATCAAAGTTCATGCTCCCAAGCATTGCATTAGGCTGCTGACAATATCAGTGACCAAAACATTGTATGTAGATATTCTGGATTGTGGAGCTCTTCGGAGTCATGCTTGCAAGGATGACCTCTAGACTATGGGCTCCTATTGGTCAATGCACTGTTTCTAAATATTTTCCTTCTCTTAATATTGACTGGATTTGAGAATGGAGGTGAGTTTGAAGAGTGAGGATGTGGTGAGATGAAAATTGCTCAAAGAATCTTAGTCATTTCTGGAATTGCCCAGAATTCTTCACAGAGTCCGACCTAGAGACAAGTTTCCTCTACAAAATATGGTGTTCATGTGTGCTCAGGAAGAAAGGAACGAAAGAACAAATAGACTTGTCACACACACACACACCATTTCTAACCTGTGATTTTGTCTTCTTTCCCAATATATTCTGAATGACTGAGACCATTTTGCAAAGGTACAATTTATGCCTTCTCATATGTAGAATGAACTTGTCAATTTCCCTTGAAACAGTAATGAAAAAATTTAAATTTGAACTTCATTAAATCTATGTATCATCTGGGAATATTTTACCTTATTGATTATTTTTAACAACAAATATAATATTATTCTTTATTTTTATCATCTTTGATGCCTTTCAAGAAAGCTTTCTGCTTTTTAAAGATTTTGAACAACTTTTGTTGTTCCTACACATCAATGTTCCTAGTGATTTTACCTTTTGAGAATTACAGTACCTAACTTTTTGTTAATGTTCTATAGAAGTGCAGTTGATTTTTGTTAATTATTATCTTTGGTAATCTTGCTACAATAACTAATACTTTAATCTATAAATTCATTGTATTTCCTTCATTTATTCCTGTAGTTATCATCTCTGATTATTAGCTGTATTTCTTCCTTTCTAATCTTAATGTATTTTATTTCTTTTTCTGATCAGAGTAGACTAGCTATTTTATTTATTTATTGTCAATAAAATAAGATTAGGAATGGTGGTACTGGGCATCATTTTTACTTCTAATTTTTATTTTATTCATTTCTATATTTTTTGATACAATTCTAGTACTTCTTTCCTCCTTCAGTTTTACTGAGGTATAATTGATGAAATTGTATGGTATTTAGAGTGTACAATGTGGCTATTTGATATATGTATACATTATGAATGAATTTTCCCCATTGATTAGTTAACATCTCCATCACCTCACAGATTTATCTTTTTTAGTGATAACCTTTAAGTTCTAATCTGTTAGCAAATTTAAATGAGACAACATAGCATTGTCAACTATAGTCACCATGTTATACAAGAGATCCTTAGTTTTTATTCATTTGATATCCTTTTATCCTTTAACAACCTCTCCCTACTTCCTCCATACCCAACCCTTGGCAATCACTGATATTTCTACTCTGTTTTTTTGAGTTTTTTCCCTTGTTATTTTTTGAAGATTCCACACTTAATTGATGCCATGTAGTATTTGTATTTTTCTGGCTTATTTCAGTTAGCATCATGTCCTCCAGTTTTATTCATGCTGTCATTAGTGAAGTATCTCATTCTGTTTTGAGGTTGAATAATAATAATAACAAAGTTAGCTTTTAGTGTGGTCATTCATCAATGGACACTAGACTATTTCCATATGTCAGCTATTGTGAACAATAGCTGCATTGAACTGCATTGAACATGAGAATGCAGATATGTCGCTGAGCCTTTGAATATATACAAAGAAACTCCATACTGCTTGTCATAGTGACTCTACTAATTTATGTTCTCATTAACAGTGCAGAAAGTTTCCCTTTTCTCTACATTATCCTCTGCATTTGTTATCTCTTGATTTTTAGTAATAGAATTACTAACAAGTGTGAAGTAATATATATCATTGTGGTTTTGGTTTGCATTTCCCTAATGATTAGTGATGTTGAGTACACTTCCATGTATATGATGGTCATTTGTGTATCCTTTTTGAAATAAATATCTATTAGAGCAATTTGTCCATTTTGAATTTGGGTTATTTATTTTCTTTCTACTGACTTGCATGAGTTCCTGGTATATTTTTAGAAAATTACCCTTATCAGATATGTTTTGCATTTATTTTCTCCCATTACATATGCTTTCTTTTAAATATGTTAAAGGTCTACTTTGTTGTTCAGAAGTCTTTTAGCTTGATATAGTCCCATTTGTTTCATTTTGCTTCTTTTGCTTTTGCTTTTGGTGTTAAATAAAAGAAAAACCTAAATCTTGCCAACACCATTTTCAAGGACCTTACCTACTATTTTTTGTCTAGAAGTTTCTGTTGTTTGTTTGTTTCAGGTCTTACCTTCAAAACGTTAATTGATTTTGAGCTGACTTTTGTATATGTTAGAAGTTTGAGGTCCAGTTTCTTTTTCTTTCTTTTTTTGGCCTAATGCTATCTATTTTCCCCAAGATCATTTATTGAAGAGATGGTCTGTTCCAAAAATCAGTTGATCATTTAAATTTATTTCCGAGTTCAGTACTCTTTACATTGATCTGTTTTTATGCCAATGCCATACTGTTTTGATCACTATAGCTTTGTAGTCTGGTTTGAAATTAGGAAGTGGAATGGTTTCAGCTTTGCTCTAAATTATCAAGATTTCTTTGTCTATTCAGAGTCTTTGGTGGTTCCATATGAATTTTAGGGTGTGATTTCTGTAAAAAATGCCCTGAAATTTAGCCAAGAATAACATTGACTCTGAAGATAGCTTTGAGTAGTATGGAGGTTTACTATTATTAATTCTTCTAGTCCAAGAATATGGAATATATTTTAATTTATTTGTGTCTTCTTTCTTTCATTTGCGGCTTATGGTTTTCAGTGTAGTGATATTTATTTCCCTGGTTAAATGTATTTTTAAGTATTTTATTACTTTTCATACTATTATTTATTTCTCTTTCTAAGTAGTTCATGTTATTGTTAAAAGTACACCTGATTTTCATATATTTATTTTGTATCCCACTTTTTACTGAAAATTCATTTATTGGTTTTAACTATTTTTGGTGGAGATTTTAGAGTTTTCTCTAAGATCATATTATCTGCAAACCATGACAATTTTATTTCTTATTTTCTTATCTGGATGCCTTCTATTTATTTCTTTTTCTTACTAAATTGCTCTGGTATATACATTTGTTTGTTTAACAAATGTTAAATAAAAGTGATGATATTGAACATTCTTGACTTGTTCCTGATCTTGGAGAAAATGCTTTCAGATTTTTACCACTGAGTATGTTATTGTGGTCTTTTCACAGATGGTCTTTGTTATGTTAAATGTGTATAGTACTTTTTCTGCATTTATTAAGACCATTTTTACTTTTAATTTTGTTAGTGTGGTGAATCACATTGATTGATTTGCGTTATGGTGAATGTTCCTTGCATCTCTGGAATAATTTCCAGAGATCATGGTGTATTAACATTTTAATGTACTGTTCAATTTGCTTTGCTCATAGTTTGTTGAGTGTATTTGCATCTATATTCTTCAAGGATTTTAGCTTGTGTTTTATTTCTTGTGCCCTTGTCTGGCTCTGATAACAGGGTAATGTTGACCTTATTAAATGGGTGTGAAAGTGTTCCCTTCATTTCTTTTTTTCTTTTTCAAAGAATTTGAGTAGGTTTGGTCTTAATTGTTTTAATGATTGGTAGAATTCACAAGTCTGGCCTTTTGTTGTTGTTGGGAGGCTTTTGAAAACTGACTTTTAAGTGCAAAATTTTAAGAATATTGCTTGGCATTAAATTTTGGTAGCTATCCTTTATACAAATATTCTTATTTCAAATTATGGATTGGCTTTGAATTTTATCATATGATTCTTATGCAGTGGTAGGGATGACCATGATTACTTCCTCCATTTTGTTAATGGAATTACATGACAGTGGGATGCAGGGTAGTATGCTATGCAATGTAGAAATGCCACTGGGGTGGTAAGGTGAACAGAGTTGTTAGGTTTATTTAAACTTGACTGTCTCAGACTCCACTAAGAAGATATCTAGACAAATTTTGTCCCTGGATAACTGTGTTCCCTCCCTTTCCGTTGTGGTTTTGGGAAGCACTTAAAGTTGCTGCAAACTCTTTGTATGGAAAAATGAAGCATGGTGAAGGGAAAAATATTGGCCTGGTTCCCTGGGGAAAGTCACCAGACTAGTTAGTCCTTAGACTTGACTGGGCCAGTCATGGTCTGAGTCCTAGTCCTGAGTTGGTTTCCCCATTCTATCCCAGCTGCTCCTTCCCACTACTTATGATCTCAGGCAGCAGAAGGAGAGCTTAGCTCTTTTGTTCTTGAAGATGCAAGAAAAATCTCTAGCAACCAGACTGTGATTGTACTAGCTTGATTTATAGTTTTTAAAAATATTTAGATACTTGATATAAGAGCCTACAACTTTACTCTTACCTAAGACCCAAAAATGTTAAGAATGGATCTAGAATCAGGCAAAGAGACACGTGTACAGTCATAGGCAGATGCCTTTCAGTAGTGTGTGAGCTTGACATGCAGGCACTGCCAAGTCCCGTAGTCCTATCTGGAATTGAAGTGGAGTGCTAATACTTCAGACAACAGCATTTGTTAGTCAACCAGAGACACATCTCTTTCTGTTGTGATCCCATCACTTTGAAATTGTTGTCTTTGTATACAGTTGTATAAAAAGCATATGGTACAATTAATAAGTTAGCTAAGGTCTCCAGGCCTTTCTTCTTCCATTCTATATATGATTTTCATATAAGGTTGATTTCATAAATGAAATCCAGCTAAAGTACTTTCTATTCCCTGAGTGCACAAGGCCATCAAGTGGGACACAGTCATCCTGGTTGGGTGAAGCTTTGATTTAAAATTTGAGAGGAGCCATTTGCTGACTTGAAAACTTTGGACACTTTCCTCTAGCATTGTGTGATAGAATATACATGTTAGAATGTTTTATGTGAACAGCTCTCAATGTCAGACTTACTTAGGGACTCAAGTCTAAATGTTGTATAGGCAAGGAATGAACTAGAAAACAGGTCCAGGGTAAGACATAGATAAAGAAAGGGGATTGTCATGATTTGGAGAATATACCCTCATCCATGCATTCCAAGTCAGTGTTTTCATCTTCCAGTAGATTTTTTTATAGCACTAGAAGTTATAATCAGAAAAGTATATGGCCCAGTGGATTTTAAAGTGGCCACTTCTGTGTATCAGCATACAGATCAAGATACAGAACATTAGTAACATTTGAGAATCTCACCTCAGCCCCTTCATGTTACAACCCCCATGCCCTGTTGCTCTCTATCCACCCAACAAAGAATAACCAAGATTCTGTATTCTTATACTATGGGTTAGTATTTATGGTTTTGAATTAGAAATAGATAAAAGAATTGTTTAATTTGAACCTAAAACTCATTGACAGTTTTTAGGGCAAGAGAGGACCACCCTTACTGTCATGGTGAAAACGAACTACAGAAGGTCAAGGGAAGAAAGATGCAAAGAGATAAGAGAGGTCAGAAGGTTCTGTGATAACTCAGAAAGACTTGCATGTGGGTGGTGCTGTGGAAGGGGTGAGATGTGGTTTGAGTCTGAATCTGTTTTGAATATAGATTCACTTTGAAGTTGAAGAGAAAGAAAAGAGTTGAGGATTTGGGCCTGGCCATCTAGAGGCAGTGTCCATTTAGAAACGGAGCATGCGTGGTGGGCTCTTGGATGTGAGCCAGGCTGCCTAGGGTTGCTTCTTGGTTTTGCCATTTACATCATAGAACTGTGTGCAAGTCCCCTTTCTGTGCCTGAGTTTCTTCATCTATAAGGCAGTATTTGTAATATTATTTATTTAAAGTGTGGTTATAATGACTGAATTTATGTGTAGAAAGCAAGTAGACCATATTGTAAACATTGAAATGGACAAGACTTCATGGGGGTTTTTTTGGGGAAAATTTATTCATTAATTTTGCTTCCACTGTAGATATTTATTTCCCTGCTTGTCAACCTTACGTATCTGTGAGCCCCTTGGAAGTATCTAGAAGTGACTCATTCTCTAACAACAGTTTCACAGTCCCTGAGAAGGAGGAAAGCCTTGGGAATGCCTGCTGAGAATAAAAGAATTTGAGCTATGGGTGGCCCAGGGGGCCTACTAGGGAAGCTTTGCTGTCTTGAACATAATGAACATAACTTTAAAAAAGTAAAAATAATGCTATACATGCCATGGAAATACATTTCAAGACCGCCCCCTGCAAATGATTTTTACAATCTTGTAAGAAGAGTTATTAAATACAGTTTACAGAATCACTTAACCCTTTTATGCAGACAGAATAGCCCTTCTTAGAAAGACACTTGGAGCCATCACTATTGAAGAGCCTTAGTAGCTGGTAATGTGTAAGGGGCTTGTAGGGATGAGCTGATTTCTAATACGTTATTTTGAATCTTCTAAAGTTAGTAAAGTCTGATTTTATTTGTTGGTACAATTAAAATGATTTTTATATTAAATAACTAAAAAATCAAGGCTGTTTTCTTCAGCACTTTCAATGGGCATGGTCTGAGAAAAATTACTATTTTATGTGGGAACTTCTGTCCTCTCTTCTTCTAGCATTTATTTTGCTGCACATGTAGGAGAAGTGGTAAGTTGAGGTTGGGCCCTGAGGACAATGAAAGTCTTTACAAATGAATTCTAAGGACCTCCCTGGTCTAGCTCCCACCAAATTCCTTGTACTTACATCTTACTAGTCAACCATTAGTTGCTTGGGTCTTATTTTGACCTTATTTCATAGCTTCTGTGTTTTGAGTTTGTGGGATTTCACGGTCTCTTAAATAATAAGCCCTGATCACATGCTTTAGAGTCTTCCTTGGTTCATGACTTGCTAATGGTGTCTAACCCTGTTCTCCTGGCTTTGATCATTAGCTATGTGGATTTTTAACCTCACTCTTTTCTCACATATTCCTTTAATCATTGTGGAGACCTGATCTCCACCCTAACTCTAGATAGTACTGGTAATACAATTTTAATTATCAACATAGCCAAGAACCCAAGACATGGAATCAAACAAATCGATTTCACATCCCAGCTCTGCTACTTGTTTAATGTTTAATGTTTTGAGTAGATTGAAATGTTCTAGTGAATATGTTTTTTCTTGTCCTAAGAGAGTAGGGCAATAATGACAAATTTATGGACATATTGTGGTTTAAATGATGACTTATATACAGTCCTTATTATAATGTCTGGCCTATAGTAAGTATTCAACAAATGTTAATTTCTATTGCTGTTATTATTTTGCTAATATTTACTGTGACAGACACCATGAAAGCTGGCAGATTAAGCCAAAGCTTATAGAATATCTTCTTTTCTCCTAAGCATGGGGATAGGAGATAAAGAGCTGTAAATTGATTTATGTAGAAGTAGATGTTTTCAATTGCTCTTGCTTTGTCTGAGGAGCTTTGCAACCCCCTGCTGGCACCCACCCAGAGAGTGCAATGGAGGAGGAGCACCCATTTGGGAATGGAGCCTTCCTGGGGGAGAGGCTGCTGAGAGCCATGTGTGAAGGAGTCCCTGGTGTTGGAGATAATGCTATCTTTCTTAAACTTGATGTTTATCTAGTGCAAACTACTCATTTCCCCACTGAAAAACCATGATGCAGAGAGATGAAATAGCAACCGTTTCACACAGCAGAGCTGAGACCAGAACCCTGGTTCTGTGAAACTAGATCAGGCTCATGATCGTGCTTCTACATCACTGGTTCTCAGTGGGAGTCTCTAGGGCCAGCAACATCTGCACCATTAGGGAACTGACAAAAATGCAAGTTCTCAGGTTTAATCCCAGAACTGCTGAATTAGGAATTTTTGGAGACAGGTGCAGGAATTTGTTAAAACAAGCTCCCCGCCCCCATGTAATTCTGATGCATGACTAAATCCCAAACAGGTTGGGAACTACTGCCCTTCATTGTGTTGACTTATCCTTTTTCTAACTTGATTATGCATATTTCTTGAAAGCAAGGCAGGAATGTAAGAAAAACAGGAATACAAGGAAATACAGAAACAGGAGAAAATAGGGAGTTTTAGATATTAATCATGACAGTTATATATGTGTACGTGTGTGTGCATTTTTTCTTGGAAGGCAAATATATTTTCATTTTATCAAGTTTACATTGCACTACTGAATGAACTGCTTTCTTGTGATTTATTACCAAGATCCATGTACATGTTCCGTTTCAGTCCATTATTGGTTTATGGACTATTAACTCTTCTAAGCACATAGGCATAGTAGGGAAAGCAGGCGGAATGTGAATGATTGCATGCATGAGAGAGACAGAGGGGGGTGATATTATTGTTTGGTTTACTTTATTATTTTTCTCTGAAAATAGGACAACATGAAAAATTAATATGAAAGTGCCAAGAAATTTATGTTTTATGGCAAAGCCAACAGTCTCTGGAATTTTTAAATCATGGTACACAAAGCTGTCAATTCCTTCTCTCCATAGTATTTGTGGATGGTGTGTGAAAGCCATTGCATTTAATATAACAGTGATATTTTTATAGGTCTGTCTGGATAGATCTTCCTTGTTTGTCATCAAAATCTATAAAAGTGTCTCATGTTTTAACTCTTGAAGTGTTTTGATTATTTCGGACAGAACTTTAAAGTAAGAGCATCAAACAGGTTCAAACAGGCTCACAACAAAAGGATAATAATAGATTATTTCTGGGGAAAGGTTGAGATAGGCTAGTTTAAGGCTTTGATGAGCCTTTGAAAAATGTGAGTCAGATTTCTTCTTAGATTCTGACTAGACTTGAGGGACTGTATTTTCTACATCAAAGTCTTTACACTTTGTTTGTATGGGCTGCCATTTAAGCTTAAATTGGAAGCTTCATCTTACAAAAGGATTACATATGTGGAAATTGAATTGTGGGGAGGATTATATGGAGCTTCTTTTATGTTGGGGCACTTTGATAGACCTCATCTCATTCTTGTCCCTGGTCATCATCAATATCACCCACAGCTGGCATTTTTTGAACATTGGCAATGTACCAGACATACTAATAAGGGTTTTTAATGGGTCAATTCACATAACCTTAGCTAGAACCTTAAAAGTAAGTACCACCATTGCCCATTTTACAGATGAAGGGATTTAAATGTGAAGCTGAGGGATCTTTCTGGATTACACAACTAGTAAGACATAGAATCAGGGTAGAAATCAAAGTAGTTTATTTCCAGAGTCCACCTTTTGAAACTTTATATAATGCTATCTTTCTATTTTATTTATTCCTGTCATCAATGTTAAATTATGTGGGAGAGTATTACTGTCATATCGATGAGGAAGACAAGGCTCACAGAGAGGGCGAAACTTGATAAGGTCACAGGGGCCAACCAGTGGCTCAGTGGATCTGTGTGTGCCACTTTACTGCCACGCTGCCTTGCACAGCTCTTCACACTCATTTGGGTGTCTCATGCTTTTTTTCCCCTTGCTCTCCATGTATGATACTGTTCATAACATCTGTCCAAGAACCAGACACCTGATA
Source organism: Solenodon paradoxus (assembly GCA_004363575.1). Taxonomy (NCBI): domain Eukaryota; kingdom Metazoa; phylum Chordata; class Mammalia; order Eulipotyphla; family Solenodontidae; genus Solenodon; species Solenodon paradoxus. The sequence goes on along the minus strand of RJWH01000718.1, from coordinate 377,029 downwards.
ATGTTTCTTTTTCAACTTAATAAATAGATAATATGGCTGAAGTCTCTGCTAAAAGAGACAATTCAAAGTTTCTGATTTCATCAAAAGTTATTTTGTAGAATGTACAGAATGGTGACTGGTGCTCCAGAGAAAATAGAAGGTTAAATTCTGTTTTTTCTATATGATGGAAGACAGAACATGAAACCAATATCTGCTTGGATTGTACTGGCAGCCCTCAGTTACAGTCTGGATATTATTTTTTTAAAGTAATAAATATGAGAAAATATTTCTAACTAGTAGACATTCCTAAGTATGTATTGGATGATATAATGAGAAAAGAGAACCCACCTCTGTTCAGTTTTTCTAGACTTTATAAATTCCCCACCACTGAACATCCTTCCAACCAGTTTTCTCCAAATTTCAGGAAATATAAGATGTAATGTATTGAATTGAACAAATGCATTGTCATTTCTATTTATTTTTGTTAAACAAAAAGAGCTATGTTTGATTTTAATTCTGACACTTCCCCCACAGCCTACATATTGGAAAGTTTGCCATAGGTTGTCATTCCCTTTGCTTTTGGTAAAAAGTGACATATGGCAGGTTGCTTAAAACCAAGCAAGGTTTTGAGACTGCAGCTAAGGATGGCAATACAGTAAGTCTTCACACAAAGTTGCTGATAGGTTGTTGAAAATGTTACTTTAAGTAAAGAGACATATACTGAAAGCAGATTTTCAGATAAACATGTTTTGTCCAGCATTTGCTTGAGACTTGCTTTTTTTCTTGTCAATGTTAAAATGAAATGATGCTGAACAAAACAGTGTTATTCAAGAATATTATACAAACCAAATTTTTCTGCCTTGTGATAGTTGCATCAGTTATTTTGTCTTCTAGGAATGACTGGCATCTCTTTATTCCTTTAGCGTTTTGTATCTATGTGTTATAACATATTTGAGTACATATTTAAGATACATAATGTAGTGTTCCTCTTTTTTTATTGTTGTTGTGGTCAGTGTTAAGGGCATCGATTCTCTTTCACTTTAGAGATTATAACCTATGTTTTCAAGACCATGGTACCCTAGGAACTTCACTCATGATTCATGCTTCTAAATGTCATGAGTTTTATCATTCCCCTTTTTACACCAATGTGATTAGGCCACTTTGTATTTCCTCTTGCTATTCAATATAATATTTAATCAACTTGATGGATCAGAAAGTCAAAGTTCTCTGCCAGAGGAATGAAGTTGTCATACCCAATGGCTTTGGTTGTCCAAGAAGAATATATTATTTTTTTTACCAGATGAAGTCAACTGCTTCTAATTATATTGACCAATTGTGATTGAAAGAAAATGTCCGCCAAATCAGTATCTATATACCACTTACCCTGTAGTTTTCTTGGTTTCCTTAATAGATGCATATTGGTAATCACAACTTGACTAAATTTATAACAACTCAGTCATTCTAGAAATGTCATTTGACTTTAGCATTCTTGCATCTTGAATATCTCCTGTAACACCTAGCTCTGCTATTCTCTCAGAAATGCCAGTATTAATTAAATTTATCATTTTGTCTAAAGGTGGAACATGCAGTTAAAAGACTGTCACTTGGCCTTTTCTACATAATAGTCCTTATGCCATATGTTAGTGAATCAATGATTGGATTACTCCAGTTCTTAAGTATATCTATACCAACTATACATGAAGAAACTAGGGAGATAGCACAGGATGCGATACCAGAGGACCCTCTGTGAGACAGACTTAGACTAATATTATAGATCAAGTGCCTTTTCATAAACTCTACTCAGTCATACAAACACACTGGCATTTGTGTCCACTGGGACTAGTGTCAATTTAGAATTATTCCAGTTCTAAATATATTTATATATCTGATAACTCCCTGAAGATCAGGGCCTCTCTTTTCCACACAGTCAACCTTTTAAATGGCTTTTGCTTTCTCTGGGAAGCAATTAGGGAAGATTTGCAGTATACATTTGAGGTCATGTTTAGAGTCTATTCCTAATAGCTCTTGACTCTGTTCACTCAGGGGCTTTGCAATATGTAAACAAACTTAAGTGTGGGATCTGGTTGTGGATTTATACCAGTACCTTAGCAAAGGTATTTATTTGTTTTTGATTGTTTTTTTTGTCACGAGACATAGTGATTTCTGGATTATATTAATCAAGGAATACCTTAGTAGATTCCCTACCTATTTTATTGATAGGGAGTCAATAATAAACCTTTGCAGATTTCAAAGTGTCAGTAAACTGATTGCTGCTATATCTCTGTGGTGCACCATACTCATTGGGCCAACTTTGCTTTTGATATTTAAATCTCATCACTGGGTCCTTGCCAATCTGATATATCACTATTCCCATTGAAATCAGAGCACCCAAGTCAATGGTAACCTCTCTCATCAAGACTACATAGAACAGGCACACAGAGCTCTTTAGGTACGCTGGGTCCCCTCACCAATGTGTTTCCTTTTACCATGCTATGGGGTAAGGTTAGGAGGTAGAGAAGAGGTTTGCACTTGAGGGATCTACTTTCATATGTCTGCCTACTTAGATCTCTATTTTCCTCTACTTATAATATGGCGAGAAGTTTACACATCTCGATTCATTACTTACACAGCACCCAGTGTATCCAGGCTTCCAATAATCAAACAAACAGAACCACTCCCTGCTATGTGAGCTAACATAAAAATCTTAATATCTTTAGAACATGTTTCATAATGCTTTCTGTATTTATATCTGAATATTATATGAGTTAGTGATAGTAATATAATAAAGTATACATAATCTGTTAGAATTTATATGAGAATGCATGCAAGTGTATAGGTATAAAATCATATATAATATCTACTAATATAAATTACAACACTTTGGACTGCTGGAGGAGTCATTATGCACTTAGAGACTAGCAACGAAATAAAACTATTAACAACCCTGTGGCAAAAGGGACAAAGGGAACTGCTATGGGAACTGAAACCATGGAAGAAGGACTACCTAAAGGCAGATGGAGTTTGTTAAAAGATGCGGTTATTTCCAGAGGAGGGAGTAGGGAATAAGCACCCTGAATTCTCTCACCTCTGTCTTATGACCTTCCAATGATATCACTCATGGGCTAAAAACAACTGGAAACAAGCAGCAATGGAGTTCCAGTCTGTCTTCTGTTTGGGTTAAGGTCCCAGGGAAAAGAGCAAGATAGAAAATTTGCAGAATGTTCTAGAAAGGGGTGTGCAAAAGGAGAATAAATAGAATTCATTAAAAAGTAACAATCAATATAAAACATCATAGTCAAAAGTTTAGAGGCTCATATATTATAATTTTATTCATGAAACATGAATACTTTTAAAATTTGTTAAAGACTTGTAAAGTTTCTCTCTGACCTAGGAAAATCTTCATTGCTTCATGACCATAACTAAATGTTGGACAAATTATTCTCACTGCTGCAAACTTCCAAATTTAGCCCAGCTTTGCCCTATCCCCAGTATATTAAAAAATGTGAATCTAAGCACTTCCACCCAATTCTGTTTGTAACATGCTTCCAGGGATGGAAAGCGTCAAGGGGATTTCCATTGCCATGTTCTAATTATTTCTTTATCTACCTCTTTAAATCCACATCTGCTGGAAATCATATTCCTGGAAGTATCCTACTTTCATCCTTAATCAAATTGTGATTAAGAGTTATTTGCTTGTTAATGGTAATTGACAGTTTAAATTTATTTAAGCATTGTAATATTCATAAATGCTGTCAGCCATGGTACTTCCAAGTGATACTATAAAAAGCAATGAGGCATCCTCTCTTATCTACTCTGTAACCCCAGGCAGACCTCTGCTAATTCTTCATCCATACAAGGACTTGATTCCATTGCCTTTGGAACTTAGACCTCCTTATACAAAAACAAATGTGTTACAATAAGAGATGTGCTTAGATACAGTAATTATTAAACCTTAGTTAAGGATGCTGACTCTCAATAAACTAAAGAATATATCAAGATAAAAATGTAGATAGACTATAAATGTGAATGCTTTTTCTTATATAAAATCACATGTTACTTCAGGAATTTGAGGAAAAATATAGAAACATATAGATGACCTAGGAAGTCCATATTCCTATCATGGGGCTCACTATTAACATTTGTATGTAATTTCAATGTTTTTTTCCAAGGTACTTATAGCTACATTTCTACATCTATATTATAGTGTTAATATCTATAGCTTATCTATATATTGTTATAAAATTGGTATCTATTAGGAAACATTTATTCATGTAATATATTATCTCTGTACATCAAATAATCCAAAATGTGATTTTAATGATGTCATGGTATTCACTTGTTTTAATTAGTTATAGTATGCTAACCAATTATCTATTTTCAAATAGTATAAATGACATTGTAACAAATCCCTTAATATTAGAATACAATTCTAAATATTGAGAATAAATACTTGGAGGTATAATTACTGAGTTAGAAGGATTCTATATTTTTTAAAAAGTCATGAATTTATTTTAGATATAGAAGAAATGGCATCTGTTGTTTTGTCTGCGTTCATCACAGATACTTTTTCAAGCACTGGGTATGCCAGATGTCAGAAGGTTTGAAACCTGATGGATTAGCCTAGGCAGAACATTTTCTTTTTTCTGACAGAAATGGTTGACTTCCCAGTCCTGTTTCTCTGCTTCATTGAACAGGAGCACCGGTTAAGTTTGACTTCATCTATTTTGAAATTTCAAATGGTCACAGCCTATAAGGCAAAGTGACAAAGGTCATCAATCAACACAAATTGGTGCTCAGCCCAAAGGCCTGGTCTGGGTGGGAGAAATGTAGAATGTGACTGTCTTTCATCTGGAAGTGGCATCTCCTGCAGCAGCCAGTCACCTTGCACAGTGGGGATTCTGACAGAGTGCATTTCAAACCCTGAGATCAGGTGCTTGAGTTGAGTTTTCAGAGCATCCTGCTTCCTCCTAGCAAAGCTACCACTCACTGTTATCAGGTCAATATTCCTGAAATACTGATTCTCAATGGCCATAGAAATCCTGTGCCTGCTAGTGATGAAACAGGGCTCATTTGTTTTGTTGTTGTTTTTAAAGTATTACCTTTGAGTGTCTGAAAGTTGACCTGGAGACTCAGCATTAAAATCAGTGCTAGAGAAATCTCGAGCCTAATTCTGGCAACATTAGAATCTTCAGCAGCATTCGTCTTGAATGAATGAAAGGAAAAAGAACCTTTGTTGCATCCAATACCACTGCTCCTTCTGGGGGAATATTTCTTTATGAGAGGCATGAAATGCATGATCATGTGAGTGCATTATTGAGTTTATAGACACTTCCTCCAAACTCTCTGAAGGGCTTTATTAGGACTGACCTCCTTTTTAAAAAAGAGAAGCTTTGAACAGCAGTCTCTCAGTTTCTCCCTCTCTCAATCTCTCTGTCTGCCCCCACACACATTTTCTTCACAATTCTCCTGCTCTCATTCTTTCCCCTACTTCTCCCTTTTTCCCTTTTATATCCTATACAAAATTTGGAAAATACAGAAAACTATAAAAATGAAAATGATCAAAATCATCTATATTCCCATTTTACAGAAAAGCTATTGTTTGGAGTGAAGGTGAGTGTGCACACGTGTGTGTAGGCAATCATGCATGTATAATATGAGTATATGAACACATTTGTATATAATATATAATTAACCCAATGCCAGCATTAACTTCTGGAATATTATGAATACTTAAGCAGCTTTTACTTAACAATTATTTTTTAAGATATAGTCAATGGGAAGTGCTAGTGTCATTTAAAAAATATCTGATGCCACTTCTGAAAATGTATTTCTACAGAGTAAAATGATCTCTCTTCCATTTTGAGTATTGTTTTGAGAAGGTGGATGGGTAGGGTATCAAAATTTCTCTATCAAAGGAGTGTTTGTGTTATCTTTGATCTCCCTACTTCTCTATCCTCCCTCACCCAAAAATGGTCAGAGGTTATGGGAAAAGATTCCAACTAGACATTGGAAAACTTGGGGTTAAGGATGATGAAATTTAATATGTGTTCAAGATAAAATTAATTCAAAAACTTGGAAGATTTAAAATGTTTTTAGGCAAAAGGGCAGGCTCTGAGCATGTAATGCCCCAAAGGAGAATCTGTGAGGACTGGGAAAGTTTCACTAGTAAATAGTGACTCTTACAGGAAAAGATCTCATACCACAATCTCCTCTCAGCAGAAACTCAGCATGCCTTGACTGGAGGTGGGGGTGGGGGGACTCCTCTCTGTGCTGTCCTGTGCTATGGAACCAGAGAAGGGGAAGAAGCCTGTGTGTGTGTGTGTGTGTGTGTGTGTGTGTGTGTGTGTGTGTGTGTGTGTGTGTGTGTGTGTAGAGAGAGAGGCACACATCATTTTTGTTTATTTGTAAATGTGAACAAGAGAGGAACTGCTCCAGGACTCAGTGAAATTAATTCCAGAGAGATTATTTGTTCCTTCAGTAGATGGCACTGCTTTGAATGAACAGGTTTTGATGAGTTAGCTTGGAGAAGTGGAATAGAGTACGGTTTCTTTGAATTAAGAGGCTTTCCTTATCATTAATGTCAAAACTGTGTTACCAAAGATAGAAAGAGTAGCAAAAGATTATTTACCAGATCAGCACCATTCTCTAGAAATAGAATGCAAGCTAGCAACAATGTTGAAAAAAATTAAGCAAAAAGTGAAATTAATCTTAACAAGATTTTTTATTTAACCCAATATATCAAATATAAAAAAAATTCAGCATGTACAAAAATATGAAAATTATTGATATTTTGCATTCATGTGATCAACATTTCAATTCCTTAATAACAAATTCTCATTAGTTTTTCCCCTCTCCCCTTTCTTTCAGAAAGAGGGGAAAATATACATAACAATTGGTCTGAACAGAACTTTCCCAACTTTTCTAAAGGGTAAGTTGTAGTGTTGTGTTGGATACTTGACAAGGTAGAATCTTTGACTACACCATTTATATATACATATAACTTTTTCCTTCTCTCTAAAAGCTCATAATTAGAAAGTACTGTCATCCACTAAACAAGGAAACTACTGAATTCCTACTGTGTGCTAGGCGCTGTTCTAACAGATAAGACCCATCTTTGTATTGCTAAACAAGAGTAGTATTAAGCAAAATGTTTAGAAAGAGACTGTGCGACTTGCCTCTTCTTCTATCCATTGCTCTCCATTTAGTTCACCTAATTGGACTGAATCCCTCACTTCCTCCAGAAAGTCTCCCAGGTGCTGAGGGTGAATTTCTACTCAGAAGATCACAGTGGAGTGAGGAGTGGACAACTAAGGAGACAATCACATGGGATGGCATAAATGTTTTGATGAGAACAGGCTCAGGGTGTTGTGAGGGTTAAGGAGAGGAGCCCAAATCCTGACTGGGGTTGCTTGTGGTGAAGGACTGGCAGTGGGAGGCCCCTTCCTGAAAGGTTTGGTGTCTGAGTTGGGCATAAAAGGATGAGTGCGTAGGCCTAGAAGAACTGGAAGATGGCATGTTCTGTGAGGTGAGCATGTGCCATGCAGGGGAGCTATATAAGCATCTCTCAGAGGCATGAGAGGGTGTGGTGTGGTTGGAGAAGTAACTGAAGTCTTCTGCTCTGTGGGATTGAGGGTAGGGTGTAGAATGGCAAGAAATGAACAATGCTCAGATGATCAGTGAGTCTAGTTCAACCTCCTTTAATTTGCATATTAGGAAACTGAAGTCCAGAGAAGAAAATGGGATACCAATCATTTCTCATATCTTGGTCCCTCAATGGCAGCTAAATATTCTAGATATAGGGTTATAGGACAATCCTGAGGCAAATATAAAGCAAGAAGAGGCTAGAGAAGATATCCTAATTCTGAGGGGCATGGGGCTACTGATGAGCTGATAAACAATGGCTGTTATAGAATTAGAGGTGATTATGCAAAGAGAAATAAACCAGGAAGAAAAAGAAATGCAGCATGGTTTCACTCATATGTGGAATATAAAGAAGCATATGGACAAATCTCAATGAAATTCATAGGATGCAAAACTGTTGCTAACAGGAGGAGAGTATGGTGAGGGACCAAGGGAAGGAGGGCACTAGAACCCTGGTGGCGGCTAAATGTAGAGCAGACTGAGATGTGAATTCAATACTCTAAAACACATATAGAAAGGTAAGTAAAAGAAACAATAAAACGTTAAAAATGTTGTCATCAGAAGAAAAAATTGTAGATACGTTTGGTGATGGATGTTAACTAGACATATGGTGATCATTTTGCAATATATACATACATTGCATTACTATGCTTACATTTGAAATAATAAAATATTGTATGTCAATTATATCTCAGTAAAAACAAATGAAGACAAATAAATAAAAATTCTGAGCCTGCTAGTTCAGAAGGGCCCTGCTATGCTGCATATTGATTCCAAACTGGGGTACAGATACTTACATAGACAGAATGGGCTGAAGAATGGATAGAACTGCTTTTACTGACCCCTAATTTTCTTGCCATCTCCGGCCTTAACCACAAAGGGAAGTGGAACATCACTGTCTAGTGATGGACAGATATAGTCAAGGGTACAGCAGAGACGCAGCCTATTTAGCAGATCAGAACTGCCTTACTTTTGACTTTGCTTCTATGTAGTGCTGGGTTCCAGCCCCCAGTGAAAGCAGAGCAGGGAGAAGAGCAGAAATATGTATTGACCTTGAATATCTAGGAAGTAATCACTATTTTTATTTATTTAAAAAAATTTGGATTGAAGACTGCTTTATAACATACAGGTTTCAAGTGTCACAATATTGTGATTTATAGGAAAAATACATAGTTGGTCCTTCAAATGACCAAAATATATTTCCAAACTTTATTTGATCTTCATCCATAGTTCCTGTCTCAAAGCTTCCCAAGCCCTTAGAATTTCCTAAATGTTGAGAGTGATAAAGGTGTTTTCTATTGTGTGAATGAGGCGAAATTTGGAAGCACTAAATTTTGAGGGCTGGTTACTAGGAGAACCATCCATGTGATTAGAAGATTATAACTTCAGAACCACCACCCCCTGCACCCCCAACCCTGCCGGGGAAGGAAGGGACTGGAGATTGAGTTCAATTGCCAGTGATCAACCATGCTTAAGTAAGGACACTCCTCCCCCACCCCTAAAAAACCAAACAAACAAACAAGCAAAACAACAAAAAGTTAAGAGAAGGGTTTCAGAGAGCTTCAGAACTGGTGAAGAGGTAGATATTTGGGGAGAATGGTGCTCCTGGAGAAGACAGGGAAGCTCTGTGCCCTTTCTCCATACTGTCGCTATGTACCTCTTCTAACTGGCTCCTCGAGTTGTATCCTTAGTAATAAATCACTGCTGTAGTGAGTAAATGGTTTTTGTGAGTGCTGTGAATTGCTCCAGTAAATTAATTATACCTGAAGAGGGAGTTTTGGAAACCTCTGATTTATTTCTAGTCTATCAGAAGCACAGATAATGACCTGGTCTTGTGACTGGCATCTGAAGTCTGAGGACAGGGTGGTGGAACCTCCAGTGTGCAGTTGGTTAGATAAGATGCACAGGTGCAAGCTGGGCTTGTGATTTGTGTCCGAAGTCTGAAGGATGGTCTTGGGAGACTGACCCCTTTACCTTTGCAATCTGATGCTATCTCTTGGTAGAGAGCATCAGAATTGAGTTGGATTCTTAGACACCTTGGCTGATATCCATGAATTTCTTGTTGGTCTGAAAAAGTCCACCCTCCCCTATGCTATAGTTGGATCTGGGAGCTCCAAAAAGATCTGCAGCATTATAATTCAACTTCTTCATATGTGACATTATGATCCCCACCAAAAGTCTAGTTTCCATGTACCATATACTAATGATCTTTATCTGTTTGCTCATCCTCAATCCCCATTCCCCTCTAGAGAACACCATTTTCCCCCCATAATCGCAGAGTTTGTTTTTGGTTTATTCATTTCTTTCTTTTACATGTTAGGTAGCCAGCTTGATAGTTTGGCATTGCATAAACTACATTATGGTCACATGGAAAATCTAATATATATCCAGTATCATATAATTGACCTTTACCCAGTTTGCCTGACCTCCATTGCGTTTCCATTCTGATAACCATCATTCTGTTGTCAGAGTCTATGGATCTGTTTTTGTTTTGTTTGTTTATTTGCTTCATTTATAGGTTTTTGCTTTGCAGTTACTATGAGGTCCAGATATGACTTTCTACAAGTATGAAGTTCTGCTTGTGTTCATAGCTATTTATACATTTATACATATCCTGAAACTTGACATTTTGACTACCCTCCACCCGTCAATTTTATACTTTTGATGTATCATTTTACTTTATCTTATATGTATCCAGTAACTAATCCTTCAGGCCTTAGTTAATTTTGCAACTTCCTTTTTGATTCCCTTGTAGTTATAGACACACTATTTTTCCTATATATTTACTTTTTACAGTGATATTTTTTCTTATCTGTATCTTCTTGGTATTATTTATTCCTCTTTTGTTTTAGTTTAAAGAAGTCTTTTTAACAGCTTTTTCAGTCAGTTTAGTAGTGATGAACTCTTTTAGTTTTGCTTATCCAGGAAACCTTTAATATCTTCAATTTTGAATCATAACCTTGCAGGATACAGAATTATTGGTGGAAAGTTTTTCCTTTCAAAACTTTGAGTATGTATTTTCACTCTCTTTTTGCCTCTTTAGGTTTTAGTTTCAGTTGAAAAGTCTGCCGATAGTCCTATGGGTTTCCCTGTGTGTGACATGCTGTTTTTGTCTTGCTACATTTAAGATTCTCTCTGAAAATTTTGTCTCAGTGTGGGAATCTCTTTGGGTTCCTCTTATTTATAACTCTCTTGGATTCCTATATCTGGATATCTGTTTCCTTTCTTCGACTGGAGAAATTTGGGAATGTTTCTTCAAATATTTTCTCTAGGTCTTTCTTCTCTGGGACCCATATATATAAACATGATTCCCCTTGATGTTGTCCCAGGCATCTCTTAAAGTACCTTTACTATTTTTAGTTACTTTTTTTCCAATTTTCTGCTGTCTGGATGAATTCTGTTGCTTTGTCTTTCACCTTGCTTAGTTGCTTCTCTGCCTCATTCAGTTTTCTGTTGGATCCCTGTTGTATTTTTCAGTTCTATCATTGTATTCTTCAGTTGTGTAACATGTTTGGCTCTTTAAAAAAATTTTTTTTAGTTTATCTGTTCTCTTAGGTTTGGTGAGTGTATTTTGTAACCTCTACTTTGAACTCTTCATTAAGTAGTCTGGCTATCTCCCTCTCTTTAATGTCTTTGTGAGGTTTTGTTTTGCTTTTACATTTAGGACATGTTCCTCTGCCTTCTCTTTCTATCTGATTCTCTGTGTTTGCCTCTCTGTTTCAGGTAATTCTAGTACTTCTTCTGGTTTTGTGTTGGTGATGTCCCATGGAGTTCAGGAGTGTAGTCCCCTCTGGTTGCTCAACCTGGTCCTCAAGGTGTATTCTCTGTGTGGGCTGCATCTACCTGCATCTACCTGCTACCTGCACAGAACATGGGGCTATTGGTTCAGCTCAGCTACATTGTGACAGTTGGACAAGGTTGAGATGCGTGACTATAGTATGCAGAGTAGGTTTTGTTATGGGCCCAGCCCAGGCTTGGCCCACGGCTGCTACTTGGTGAGTAAACAGAGCTAATAGCCTATCCTGTGTATATAGCTTGTGATGTAGCATGTGATGTCTGTCTGGCATGGAGTTGTGATATGCTTTTCATGCAAAGAGCTGTGACAGGCTTCTCAAATGCAGAGCTATGAGTGCTGTTATGTTGCAGCAGTGGGTGAGGTTCCTAGTGGGGCTCACCTACAGGCTCTACAGGCAGGAGGGAGGGTATCAAAATGGCATCACCAGAATTTCCATCCTGAGGACCATCTCTCAGGCCTCCAGACTCTCAGCCAGAGGCATTTTGACACTTTTAAACTGTGATGACTAAACTGGGTCCTGGGTAAGTGTGCTATGGGCCCTGTAAGGACAGTTCTCTATTCCCTAAAGCTCTTTGGTTCTTCTGGGCCTATCTTTCACAGGTTCTCAGTGCTGGGCTTCCAGCGACTCATCACTGCTGATCTGATTGAGGGGTTGGGATGCTGATGTGAGAGACAACTTTCTCCCTGCTACCAGGGACAAGTTCCACACCTTCTGGGCCCTTCCAGTGGTGAATCACTGCACTTTGGGGTGGGTTTCTTCCTTAGTGGGAGCACGTCTGTCTTTCCTCCCAGATTTGGTGCTGTACTTTTACCATTTTTGGTGGGAGCTCTACTTATCTGGTTTTTAGGTCTTTCTGTGCCATTCATTTCATATGGAGTCGTAGCTTGTGACTGTGGGTGGAGGAGAGTTCAGCTTCTTCCTACTGACCTCCACCTTGCACTGGGACTCCCAGGAATGTTTTGTATTTTAATATTTACATATAAAGTTTACATTTAAGAGGCCCTTGCTGACCACTTCTCACATTTCCCTTTCATAGTCCACTTTTCTCTAAAGAACTAAAAATGTTATTTATAGTAAAATGGCTATTTCTATTTTAGGGTTGAAAGTGAGGATTTTCTATATATTTTAATCCTTCTGCCTGACTTTTAACAAAGCAGGTGCCATCTTGAGAGCTAAGATGAACTTCCTGGTATTCCTTTAAGTTCATGTCTTCTTTCTTCTTGTTCTCTTTAACTGTAGAGCAGAAGGGAAAAGATTAAGACAGTCATGTCCCTGCTACCTTTTCCAACGTAAAAAAATCTTCCTAAAACTCTAAAAGCCAGAAATCAAGTGTGATTTTTCCTGCTGGTGTGGGTTGCACATTTAATCTACCAGCTTGTTGAATTATTGATGTTATATTTCTTAATTTTGTAATACTTCCTGCAAACTCAGCTTCACTATGGGCTTCCATCCTGATTTCATGTTTTATTTTAGCCTATGACAACCTTTAATAATTTAAAATCTGAAGTTACATGTTATCAATCTCCTTTGGAAATTTTCTAGGCAACATTGATTGAAATGAAATTCTCTCTGTCTTCTGGATGTTTATTATAGAAAGACACAGATGCATTATTTGTTTGAAACATAAACTCATGACCATACATCAATATCATTACCTAGTGTGCAAATATGTTCAGGTAGAGATTTAGTAGAGGTTATTTTTTTATCTATTGAATTTAGTAAATTTATTATGATAGAGATGGGGGATTAGTGAAAAGGCTGCATAGGAGATCTCTATAAGTATATTGTGCCAAGATATACACCCTCTATACTCTAGAAAAAACTGGTTTAAGGGAATTGTGTGCTGATATCTCAAGAATTGGGGATGGTGGCAGAAATAATTGAACATTTGCCTCTTTTCCAACATGAAAGCTGATGTTGGGCAATGGGTATGGGGAATTGGACTGCTCATTTTTCACTTTACTACAGTAGGTCACAGGAAATTATTTTTATTTTATTTTGGAAAGGGAATTGAAGTTTCTAAATCTGATGTAACTCAACTTGACAATTCTGTAAGCAAATAGCTTCAATTAGTAAATATTCCTATGTTGAATTTATAGATGCCAAGGTGCTTCCAATAACTCACTTTTTCTCTTTAACTTCTACTCACTTGGTCTCTATATAGTTCTGAAAATACTAAAAGAATCACAAATGTCTGTGATTGTATTCTAAGTGCAGGTGTGCCCATGAAAATTTATGGAAATGCCAGAAATCTAAGCTTACAGAATTGAGGATGCTTATTTTTTTTCTGGGAAACCCTGCTGGACATATTCACAAACTAATTCAGCCCAGCTAGAACAGACTACAGTGCAAAAGTAATTTTAACTTTTCTCCTCTCTAAAATATCATCTAGTATAAGTCTCAGAACAGGGAAGAAAATGTTATTAATTTTCCTTATTAGTTGTTAACAATGTACATATGTTTACATAGATTTCAACCAATAAAAGTTTTCTGTGTTGTGATATCATTAGTATTTTGTTGAGATCCTTAAAGAATTGGGAGACACCATTAGGGAATGTTGTCAGGGTACTACGTATGCTTCTATCCATCATCGTGTTCCTGGACCATTGTGCAATTCTGCACAGAGAATGGGCACTGAGCATATAATTTGTTTAATGTGTGTATAAACTCAAGACATGCCAAATCATGGTTTGATTTAAACTGCAATAATTCAAATGAGTTCTACCTTTGCACTACACATATTTCAAAGTTACACATAGTCAAGTTCTCAGAGTTTTTCACCACTTTTTATATCTCATATTTTTATTTATATAATCTTTATATGCCATAACTGTGCTCCTGAATTTCCTGAAAGCGACAGAGTCAAATTGCCTCTCATTGCCTACTTTGTCAATGTGTCTTTCCTTCTTCCTCTCCTTCTCCCCTCACCATGCCTCATTCCTTGACATGGTTCCACTGACTTGTGTCTTTGATGCCTCCACCCTTTTCTACTTTGTTTCTAGAGTTTTCTTTCTTCTCGAGAATGGTGGAGCCCAGACTTTATTTGATCCTATATACTTCACCAGTAGTTTTCTGCTTCTAGATATTAAAGTTTTGCTGGTCTTAGAATAGGCTGACCATATTTCCTTGAGACAAAAATGGGACACTGGGATGGCAAGTTATGCACCGGCATCTGAGGAGAGGGAAGGAGGAGGAACAATTCAGGCAGGACAAAGCAGTCATGCCAGCAACAAGTAAGTACTATGTGATGTGGAATAGAGATCACATAGTAATGATGTGTAATCTGGCAGAACTTTATACAAATGGCCAGGGTGCAAAGAATTTTGGAACTTGTAAGTCCTGCTCTTAAATGTCCTGCCTAAAGCAATATACTGCTTTAACCACACCAGTGCCAGAAATGCCCAGTAACCCCCACAGTTGCAGAGATAACCCCCATAGTACTTACCTGCAACTCAACCATGCTGGGGTGTTCTGCATCCTTTAAAGAAATAGGCACATGCAGGGTGTGTGTACGACGGAGGAGATAATTTTTTTCCTGTGGCTCCTGTTTCCTCACAGGGATCAGGAACAGCAGTAGTGGCCGGGGCTGCCACTGTCAGTGCTAGTAAAGGCCATCTTTAACGTGGGCAAAAGGGGCAGCTGCTTTGGGACCCCTTCAACAAACTGGGTCCAGGGCAACCCAACTGCCCCTCTTACTCTGCATTGAAGATGGCCCTGGTTTATTAAAAAAGGGACAAAATAGACATTTATATTAAATAATATGAAAAAACAAAAAAACAAACAAACACAATACTGTCCTGCTAAAACTGTACATATGGTCATTTTATCTTGGAAGCATTTGAATTTGAGGTGTTAAGAACTGGAAGACACATTTGAATTCTCTTGCTAAATCTCTGCAATATTCAGGTGATTAAATTTGCTCAAAGGGTAAAGAATAATGATGAAATGGAAAGAAGTTTCCTGACGTTCAGTCACTGTTCTCTTTTCTCAGCTGGCTGATGAAGAGTGCTCTAATAGAAATCGTTTGGATGGGTGTAGTGTTAGCACTTGGACCATCTCTTGGACCTGCATCTTAAGAAAACCTTAATGGCCTTCCAGGGGATGACTGGAGGAGATGCTGAAGATGGAGAAAAGAAAGAAGTGGAGGTTGGGGAAGGGAGGTGAGAGAGAGATGGAAAGGTCTTGTGAAAAAGGAAGGCAGACTGTGTCTGTCTTATTTCCTGTAGTATAATGTCCTTAAAATTTATTCATGTGATTGCATATTACAGGATTTCCTTATTTAAAAGACTGAGTTATCTTACTTTTATGCATGTGCCACATTTTTCTTTATTCATTCATCTATTGGTTTACACGTAGGTTGTTTCCACCTCTTGTCTAATGTGAATAAGGCCCAATGAACATTGGAGTGCTAATATCACTTCCACATCCTGATTTAAATTCTTTCAAATAAATACTCAAAAGTGGGATTCCTGGATAATATGGTAACTTTTATTTTTATTTTTAGAAACCCATTCTACTTTTTATAGTGGTTGCCGTCTTTTGCATTCCCACCAACAATGTGCAACAGTTCTAATTTCTGATTCCACTTAAATAGTTAAACTCAAAGAAACAAAGAATTGAATGGTATTTCCCAAGGTATGGGGAAGGAGAAAATATAGAATATATAATCTATAATAATTATACAAGATGAATATGTTCAAGAGATACAGCATTATGCCTGTTGATATTAATGATTTATACTTAAACACCTGTCAAGAGGTCAGATCTCATGCTAAAGGTTATTACCAGAGAAAAGGAAGAGAATCTAACATGACATCTACACACATTCATGCATTTAGATTGCTAGTATTCCCAGTTGTACCTGGTATATTTATATAGTAATAATGGTGAAATAATAACAAGCTCTTCTCACTGTCTCCATTGTTATTTAGAATGAGCTATGAAGGAAGTCTTGTGCATTTTTCCATATGATATGCTTTCTAAACCTGTATTTTCTTTCTTCTTTGTTTTTATTTTTAAAAATATATTTAACAAGGAGATTATGGCTTTCACTCAGAAAAATTTAGTTTTTTGAAAGTGTAAAAAATATTTTTGAAACTACGTGGGAAGATTTACAGTGACTCCTCTACATTTTCAGTCAGTTGTATATTTGAGTTTCCACTGCACAGTGTGTCAAAGTGTTCATGAATTTTTTCAGGCATAAAAAAATAAAATCTTAATGAAAATTAAATATCTGGAAGTAAATATACATTTTAAATGTTAATCCCAGTGAAACATTCTGCTTGTTAATGCCACTTGCCTTAATTTTCATATTCTAATCCTTAAAAAATTGAGACATGGCAGATAGCACTATATTAATTTCAGATGTGCAGCATGACTATTCAGTTTTTTATTTATTGGAAATGCTCACCACAATAAGTCTAGTTATCCATCATCACACACAGTTATATTTTTTTCTTATAATGAGAAGTTTTAAGATTTACTCTTTTAGCAATGAAAAAATATGCAGCAGAGCATTATAACTATGGTCACCATGCTGTGCATTGCACCTCCAGGACT
The DNA here is from genome assembly GCA_004363575.1 of Solenodon paradoxus. Lineage (NCBI taxonomy): Eukaryota > Metazoa > Chordata > Mammalia > Eulipotyphla > Solenodontidae > Solenodon > Solenodon paradoxus. Next base: position 360,053 of record RJWH01000718.1, on the reverse strand, counting down.
GATATAATTTATGATGGAAAGCTTATACAAGTGACTACCTTCACCCATTTTGCCTACCTCCAACCTCACCTCTAACAACCATAAATCTTTCCTCTGTGTTTATATTTTTAGCTTACTCATATAGTGACATCATTTGATATTTGGCTTTCTCTGTCTGACTGACTTAATTTAGCATAATTTCCTCAAGGTCTACCCATGTTGTTGTAAATAGTAATATTCCATGCTTCTTTATGACAATCGTACATGTATAGCATAGTTTCTTTATCCATTTGATACAGGCAGGGTCCAGAATTGGTGGGCAACTTGATCTCTCACTTGTGGAAAATTTTCTCTCCTCTTTGTACTGAATAGTGTCTGACTGCTTGTTGTTGAAGACCACCAACTTTAGAAACCATTAATGTCCCATTGTGAGGAAGTCTTTTATTAAGTTCCCAATTTTCACAGAAATCATTAATTTCCTCATTGTGGTGATTATTTGTGTCTCCATGTCAATTATTCCATTTCCCGTTCCCTCTTAAAAATGCTTATGTCACAGCAGAAGGTGAGCTAGCAAGAGATTTTTATCTTGCCAACCAGGTTACCATCAGCTTACCCTTTTCCCAAGTTGCAGATTCAAGAGTACAGCAGAAAGTTACCATGCTAGCTGTTGATTGGCTGAAAAATGCTTATAAGGACCAGTTCAAGACTGCCATACTGAGTAGCTTTGGACTCTTTTTGGGCTGACTCCCTCATGCAGATGTAGGTCCTCTTTCCCCCTCCCTCCTTCCCAACATTATGTCTTTCCAATAAAACTGTTGTCTAAGACATGGTTTGGTCTTTGGTTAATTTCTATTACTGGACCCCCAAAACTCACAGAATGGGGTCCCTTGCCTGCCTCCTCTTACTATTACTCATTTACCTATCATTGGAAACTTAGATTACTTCCATGTCTCAATTATGTAAATAGTGCTGTAATGAACGTGGGGGTGCAGGTGTCTTTTAGAGTTAGTTTTTTTTTTTTGGATAAAGCTCAGAAGTTAAATTGCTGGATCATACCATAGTTCTATTTTTAAATTTGTAAGGAAACATTAATACTGTTTTCCATAATGGTTGCCTCAACTTACATGCGGGTTCCTGTTTCTCCACATTCTCCCCAATACCTGTTATTTCTTAACTTTTAGATTATAGGCATTCTATCAGGTGCGAGGTGGTATCTCACTTTGGTTGGTTGCCTTTTAATTTTTTTTTGGTGGTTTTCTTTGCTTTGTGGAAGCTTTTTAAAAGATTAATTTTTTGTGATCCTATTTATTGTTTTGATTTTGTGGCCTTTGTTTTTGTTGTTACATCCAAAAAAATCATTGCCTCGCCTAATGTTAAGAAAATTGCCACTTTTGTTTCTTCTAAGAGTTTCATGGTCTCAGGTTGTAGGTTCTAGTCTTTAATCCATTTTGAGTTGATTTGTGAATATGGTATAAGATAGTGGGCCAGTTTTATTCTTTGACAAGTAATTGTCCATTTTCCCAACTGGGAACCTGCTGTGGATGAAGCTGCTGTAGATGAGAGCCAATATGTGTGTGCATCATCTTGATGGAACATGCATGACTATGTTCTTCACCCCTTTGTACTTCTCTATGTCATAGACCCCAGGCTTACCTGCCAACTCAGAGCTCTCCAATGGCACTGTCGTCTACAGAAAAAAAAAATTCAAAGCAAACAAGGCAGACATAGCTGTCCATATTTTTACCTTTATTTGTAAGTCTTACTGTGAAAAGAAAGATCAGTCCAGGCCTGATACTAACTCTTTTCCCAGAATTGGGTTGTTATTCCAGGAATACTGGCCCAGATTTCCAATTGACTGTAAAATTCCCACTGTGGGCTGCACTTTTCCTTGTCTGTCTTCTAGTTATAATCCTGTGACTGTGGAGAATGTGGGATGCTACCAGCAAGAGTCAACTTTGGTATAGTTTTTTCTTGAGTTCTGTATTCTAAGAAGAGGTTCCTACTCACAATTGAGTGAGACTAGGATCCCTCACATAAAAGTGGCAAGTGTTTGAAATCACTTAGCTTTAGAATGAGGTGATGTCTCTTATAATAGACTGAATCTGGCTTCCGGATCTTCATCAAAAAAGCAGCATAAAAAATAGTCTTCTTGACTTTTCCATGCCACATGTAACTGATGAATTAATCAGGAGAAATGTTCTTGAACAATCTCTCCTCTGGCTTTTTAGTCTACTCCTGACTGGGCTCTTTGCTGATCTTTCATTAACACTGATGAGCTTGTGGAAAGATACTTCTCTCTTTGTTTCTGAGAGAATCTCATCTCAGTCATCTGACATTTTTAATCATCACTAATAGCTGTTTTGGCACACATTCAAAATAGGCTCAGTTAGGGGCAGAGGAAATATTTTGCATTAACTAGATTATTTTGCATTTCTAGTCCTGCAACATTACTTCAGGACAAATGGTTGGTGCCAGGAAAGACATTTGCCTTATTTAGAACCCACAAGGAAATGGCTTCTGTGATGCTAAATCATGTGGATTTCCATTTTATGCCTACTCGATAGAGTACTGTGGAGGTTTTTTCTTTCAGTTAGTAGAAACAGCAACTGTGATGTCTGCTGTGTGACTACTATAGTTGTTGTCTGGTGCTTAAAGATATTTCAATCAACAGATATTTATTTTCTCATATTTCTGGAGGCTGGAAGGCCTGGCAGGATTAGGTTTCTAGTGAGGGTGCTCTTCCCGGTTTGCAGGTAGCTACTTTCTTGTTGTGTCTTCACATGGTGGTCTTCTTTCTCTCTTTTCTCTTTCTCACTCTTTTTTTCTCTTTCTCTCTCTGCCTCTCCCCTGACTCTGTCATGGGTTCCTCTTGATTTGGTAATTTCATGTACTTTTCCAAGGCCCTGCAACTTCTATTGCAGAACTAACTTTTGTTTCTTCCTTGATATCTTTTGACTTGGTCAGAAATAGTTCCTCTTAATCTATTATAATCAATCCTGGTTTCAGCCCTGTCATGGTCAGACTATCCCTGGAACTCCTTTGAGTACTGAAGGACAGATAACCATAAAACATGAAAGCTGTCATATCTAGTCAAGCAGGCATCACTAAAAATCAACATGCTATGCTTTTATGAAAATGAGTGTCACCTCTTTATGTGATTTAATTAAACACAAATGGTTTAATAATTAAAGAAATGTGGATACTTTGGTAAGTTTTCTTAATTAGTGAACCCATGACTGATGCATGAAATATGGACTTGTCTTTTAAACAATTCTTTAGTGTTTTCTTAATCAGAGTGGATGCCACACTCCCCACCATCAGCTCCAGAACTTCCTCTCTCTATGAGCTGGGGGAATCTCTATGCATCAGTTTCCTCATCTGGGCATCATTAAAGTAACTACTTAATAGGGATCCTGTTAGAATGAAATGGCATGCTATAGAGAGGTTTAAAACAGTGCCTGCTAAGTAGTGTCATTTCCATAGCCACCAATTTAAATTGTATTTCCTAAAATTGGTATAAAAAAGTCTCCATAAGTTTTGCAGAGGGGTACAGCAGGAGGCTTATCTAAATTGTAGTTTTCTCTAAGTGAGGTGAGGGCTGGGGTGTGTGTGTGGGGTGACAGGGGGTGGAGGTTGAGGATATGGCTCACTGTGGCAGTCCTCTGAGTTTGAGCTCTTGGAAGGAAGAGGGAAGAGGGGACATTTTAATCATGTTAGTTGCACAATTCTTTTAGCTCCGAAGAGACCAATGAAGATAGTACTTAAGATACAATTTTCTAAATAGGAAAGTCATGTTAGAATCAGGCTTTGATCCCAGGTCTTTGTGATTTCAGAATCCAACCCCTTTCTACTGCCCGTAATTGTGACTTTGATAATGTAGAAAAATAAGACCAGGCAAGTCCACTAACTTGCATCTTTGGTTTGTTTTCCTCCAAGTTAGAGATTTCTCATCAGACAGATTTCTGTTGTGCCCATGTGCAGCTCACTCATTCTAAGTTAGTAACTTGTTCTTTATTCAATTCATTATTTAGGCCTATTTTTTTGTTGTTAATTTTAAACTAAGGTTTATATTTCAGCAATTTTTGTGACTTTTTTGAACCCCTTTGCATCAGAATTATTACTTAAAGAGAAACAAACTGTTTCAGATGAAATGCCACAATGCAAAACTCAGTGGCAAGGAGCTTTACCAAGAGTTGTTGAAGGCAAAATGTAGCATTAAAAATGTGAGGGAAGTTGTAAGCAGGAATGAGGGTGAATAGGCAGGCAGGCAGGAAGAGAGTGGAGGAAGGACTTCACTTACTTTTATTTAGTTGTACATCTTGGTTGTTCTCCCCAGGCCAGGACTTGAACCTGGTTTCTTGGTATGTACGTGGATTGCACTTCAGCCAGAGGCAACTGATCAAATCACTGTGCTACCAGGGTATGTCCAATATTTAAAAAAATTTAACCTTGAATTTAAACTATTTTAAGAATGAGCTTTTTATTTAGCAATGTAATTGACATAAAATTATGGTAACACATGGGTATGTCCAACCCTGGTCAAGATGCCATTCCATGGCAGGGTACACTCACACACACCCCCCATACTAACTCAGATTGGGACAGTGGAGACACACCAGTGAGCTTCATGTCTTTAGGATGTGGAAGGAAGCTGGTGTCACCAGAGAAAGTGCAAAGACATGAGAAGAATATGCAAATTCCATGAAGATGATGGTCCCAAGTGGGATCGAATATTTTCATTAACATGACAAATGATGTTGAATGAAACAATGTTATTGAGGACCTGATCTACTCTGTGCTGGAAAGCAGTGCTTGTTAATAAGGAGCATTTTGGCTTTTGATTAGAGGAGATATAAGTTTCAATTCCAGTTAGGTCACATGGGCATTTCAAATAGCTTCTCTTTCCTAAAGTGTAATTGGAAGACTGAATTAAATGTATGTCCCTAAATTATAGACAAAATAAGGAGGTAACCAACCCTTGCTCTAGGTAGGCGAAGTCAGAGAAAAGAAGTTGGTGCTGAGGGCTGTGTGCTCAGTCCATTGTTCTAAATTCATGAAGTGAGCTGTTGACTCCTTCCATAAGAGTATGTAGAGAGTTGGTTTAGAGCCCAGGGGTTTAGTCAGTTAGATCAGTCAGCAAAATTGAAGAGTTCATGGAAGTTAAAAAAATGAATAAAGATAAGCAAGATAGAGTTTTTCTGTATTTTATGAGTGCTCATTAAATGTTACATCTCTTCGGTTTCATAAGCATAATTAATGCTCTCCTTTCCCTGTTGGAATTATGAAAGAAGTCTGGGTGCTGGGAGAGAAGTGCCTCTGAAAGGCAGAGAGACAGAAAAGAGAGATGAAGGATTTTGAAACCAAGTATTACCAATATATATTATTGCTCCTGGTCTTATGTAACTCTATCCTGTCCACTGGCCCCATAAGAAAGTTGGTATGCCATAAAGGCTTGTGGGATATGAACAAATATAGATACAGTTATGCTCCATGGAAATACAAATAATCTACTCACATGGCTATTAAATTATGTGGGTTTGCTAGACTGAAATCTCCCCCATTTTACTTGTCTTGTTGCAAGTAAAAAAGAATGCCTCTCATACATATAGTATCTTATTGTGAAATCCTTATTTGATTATAAAAGTTACAAATAAGATGAAACGTTTGAGCTAAAAATTCTTTATATTGACTGTAAATTTGCACTAATAAAATAATAAAGTACCTCTTTATACTTCAAACATTTATTTTCAATGGTAAAATAAAGTTCTTCCTCTACAAGATATTTAAATCATATAATAAAGAGCTTCATTCAATGGAAATCTCTATAAATATAATATTCAAAGTTCAAAGTGATCTTAATTAGGTGAGACCTATATCTACCCATAGTTAATAAGCTCATGGACTGTAGCTCAAAAATAAAACCACATTTAATGCATAAGTATTGTTTTTAATAATGCCCTAATATTAGATAGGACTTGTGGCCAGTGTGATTATTTGCTTGTTAAGTTCCAAGCCACTGGATTGAAACTCTTTTAACAAGATGATCTGCCATCCCTTCAGTGTTTGTTTTGACAGTTGTAGACAACAATAGCATAGAGTCAGCATCAAATGTTCTATTTTGATCCCAAAATGAATTCTTATATTTGTTATCCATGAAAAATGAGATGCATGAAAAAGCAGTACTTCAATCAAAATTTCCGAAGTGTGCAGCACAGCTAGGACCTGCTGAGAGAGGACATTGTCAGAAAGTTGATGCAAGGATTAACTTGTGTTAACTTGGATTAATCCCTGTGTGATGAGACAAAGTCTGGAAAATAGTGTTGTTTTTCTTTTTCCTCTGGAGTGGGCAGGGAATGGAATGATAAATTCCTCAGAATTTTTTCCTTTTATAATCATAGTAAGTATATATTTTATACTGTGAACATTACTCTAGGTAACCCTGCTTAAAGCTCTTTGAGAAAACTTTATCCATCTGATAGAAATGCAGAGTCAGCTATAGTTAGCAAGAGCTTAATATTTTTAAATCTCCAAATGGATTTGTTGGCAACCCAATGCTCTATTAGTTTACCTTTGCCCATACATTGTCTTAAATTAAGGTCAATTTATCACAAAGTATTCTGCTCTGGAATCCAAACCAATGGTTTTGGGGAACTCAAAGAAGGACAGCAGTGATGCAAAAATTGAGCAATAGTACCGGAATTCAAGATTAAGATGAAGAACTATCCAGCAAGAAGATCTCCATCATATACTAATGAGCAATCAGTCACAATCATCATCCAATATCTATTTATGTCCTGGAAATTCTGAATTTAGTTGGCTCTGTGGATGTTTACTGAGGACTTGTATACCTAGCAAGTTCTAGTGTCTTACCTGTGTATGACAGTCAAAAACAGTGAAAAGAAACTATTTATAACCTGCCCTATGTGTCAGTGAGTTTCAGAAAAACACTATCAAATTTATGAAAGAAATCAGATCTTTCTTGGATTCAATTACCAGAAAGCCACTTTCTGGATAATAATGATTTTTCATTAACTTGTATATTTATTTAAACTTCTATTATACATCTATGCTAAAAAGGTCATGCATATTATTTAATACTGCATTTGCTACAAAAATGTCATGGACTCCCATGGAAGACTTTATTTATGTTTTAGAATTTTGCTTTTATTGAGAAATTTGCATGCTTCTTATTTTCTATTAAGGAGAAATGTATAATTGATTATTTTACACCTTGTCAGCTACATATGCCATACAACATCCACAACAAATGTCTAGTTCCCATCTGTCACGAACCTATTGACTCCCTTGACCTGTTTCACCCACCTCCAGCCCTTCCCCTTCTGGAAACTGCCTTTTGTTGTCAGAGTATAAGGGTTAGTTTTTGTTACTTTTTCTGTTCATTTGCTTTGTTTCTTTATATGAGTTCCACATATGAGTGAGATCATTTGGTATTTGTCTTTCTTTTTCTGATTTATTTCACTTAGCATAATGCCCTCTGTAAACCTATATAGCAACTGCAAATACAGATTTTGGATTGCTATAATCTCATGCCTTTGTTTCAACAGAGAAACATGTCTCACTAAGGCAGATGTATAAAATGAGAAGTGGAAGAGATTTTCTTGAGGATAAAGCTCAGTGTTTTCTGACAAAGTTTACTAAATGAAATACCTTTTGTTTCAATCCTTTAAGAGCACAGAAAACCAGCAGTCATTGATTAATGTGAGTAGAGTCTGTTTGGTTAAGGCATAACAAAATCGCCTTCCAGCAAACAAATGTCATCTGGAGCAGGCTGTGCATGAGATTTATCATTCATACTCAGGGGAAACGGCTATTTCCCATCATATGCTCCTTTCAGAATGAAATCTATACCTTGTATTCCATTTAAGCATCTAGCAGCTGCTACCCAACACAATTGTTTTCTATCACAGCCTTGGCAAATTACAATTATTACCTTATCTACTGCAGAAATAGGACAAATTATTGTATGCTCTAATTACTCTGGTCGTATTAACTAGTACTTTATTTGTTAAAGATATATTTGCAAAGTAAAAAATAACAGCTATAGTGCCATAAGACCAAGATGCCTTCCCTGTGAGGACAAACCTGAACTCCATTAAATGACTCAGCAGACAAGAGCCTGAGATGTGTAATTTGGATCCATCTCCATTAAATACTCCTCCAGTCTGTCCCATAATGTAATTAACATTGTGGGTCTCATGGCTCTTCTTAAGAGAATTAGAAGCCATGAGTCATTTGGGCATCATTGGAACAAGCTCTCCTAATGCAAAATGACTCAATCTCAGAGATTGCTATCTGGCAGCATTCCGAGATATCAAGACCTGAAAGCCAGCACTTAATCTGATTTAGGGCCTCTTAAAATATTCAAACTTGACTACACATTGTTCTGGTAAAAAGACTGAGAATTATTTTAGGAACCAACTGTAGTCCAAACTGTCTTAGCTGCATTATTGATTCTTTTAAAGTAATTGCATTTAATTTGGAAACCTATGGACAAACAAGCGAATAAAGAAGTATGCATCTACTAAGTAAAATAAGACTGAATTCATAAAGATAGAATATATATATATCTATATATACATATATATAAAGAAGAGGATTTTTTGAATAGATAATGTTCTACTCCAGTGCTCTTAATGTTAGGACTTAGTCTATTAATCAAATAAGAACATTTTTTATGATGATTTTAGTAAGACTGAAAATAAAATCTTAGCAGGTGTCATAACAGTGTTCCAAGGGCTTATAAAAGTCCATCAAAGTGTAAAGTTGGTATAAATGTAAATTATTTTTTAATACTCCAATATGTTTCCAGTGTGGTAGTGTAGCCTACTGTTTTGTCATGTTATCCCCTTTTAACTTCTTCCCAAATAGAAGAAGCCATTGTGGCAGCAGAAATGGTCATGATTGGTTTTGGAAGAACAGAACATGGGACAAAGTTATGAAACATGCAAACAAAGATGAAAAACAATCAAGTAACCAAACCTTCAAATTTTATTAGGAAATGAGGATGATACTCCAGATTTTTCAACTGGCATTAATGTGCCTTCAGTGCTCACCATGATTCTTAGTAGAAATTGTAAATAAGCATCTTTGCAAATCAAATTATATTTTTATTTGGAGTAGAAATTTCATAAGACCAAAATCATTTATTGAGGACCCAGTATGTAGTTCCCTAACCATTCTTCCCACACACACTCTTCTCTTGGATCCATAGGGTCAGTTTTGACTCTCCTTGTTTTTCACTGAAAAGACTTTTGTAAGCTGCACGTAGAAGTCACAGGAAAAAGCCTGTGTTGAAAAGTAATGCATGGTAGAACAAAACTCTTACTAGGCATTCATAAGGAAGGGATCCATAACATCCATTGTTAAATATTTTATCTGTTGCTATATTTTGTGTATATATTTTTCTAGGGAAAAAAACCACTCTTTCCATTGAATTTTGGGCAAAAACATAAAGACCTGAATTAACAGAAATTGGAAGAAATTAAGGGAAGATCGAGAGTCACAATGTCAGAAGACTGGCAAAATAACTCATTTAGCACAAAGCTTGTAAGGTGAATACTTATAAAAATATGATGAATATTTTTATTTTGGTGAGTTCTGTCTCTAATCATGTCTGGTCTCTCCTTTTTTTTTCACGTTTAATCCTTAGGTCAAACACAAAATTTTAATTTTTTTCTTCATATTTATGGAAGTTATTAACTGGGACTAGGTTTTCATTATGGGAAATAGAACTATCTGGCTTCAAAACTGTCATGAAAATAATTCACATTAAAATTCGAACATTAAAGTAGCTACAGAACAGTGAAATGTTTCTGAACTGCAGTTGATGAATGCGATTAATTTTAAATCCATGAGTGTGAATTTTAGATGATTTACTTGACTACCATACTGACATTCACAAAAACACCAATTTTTAATTGCAAAGTTACTTAAGAAATTTAGTTTGAAATATCTTATTTCAAGAGATTGAGGTCCAAATAATTAAATGACTTATCAAGTCCACATTGCTACTTAGTACTAGTTCTAAGACAAAAATCCAAGACTTCTGTTCTTTGTTTTTTATTCTTTGTCCTTTGTTCTTTGTTTTTTATTCATTTTCTTTTACCTTAACAATTATAGGTCAATGAACAGACAGAACAAAACGAAACAAATCTATGGATTCATATGACAGAACTGAAGTGACCAGAGGTAGAGGGAGTGGTTGTTGGAGCAAAATATAGAGGGGGTTCAATAGAGAGTGTTGGAGGGTTGTCAGAACTTTGGTGCTGCGTGTGGTATGGTGTAATATATTTGAAGAAGTATATACCTGACCTCGTACTACACATAAGTGTTGTAAACCAAGTTATCTCAGTAAGAACCAAACAAAAAAAAAAACAACTCCATAAACAAATAACAATATGTCACGTGACCAAGAGCCATATTTAAAGTTAAGGTTAACTAGAAGCTTTTAACAAATAGTTGGGTAGGATGATAATTTTCAGATACTCCTGTGGTTCTTCTAAAATGTTCTTGTCTCCCAGGAGTTAATTTCAGAGTTCTCATTCATGTTGGTTAAAGATGCTACTCTATATTAAAATAGTTAATGTGAAGCTAAGAATGAGAATTAATGAGTTAGAGGTTGCAAAGTTTCTGGCATTCCATTAGTCTTCTATCAATTACAATAATTGAGCATATGTATGTGGAGTATATGTACACATTTCTTTGTATAAAACAAGACGTATGACTAATGAGGTCACAAGTATAGTTCAATTATATTGGAAAAGAATTAATATAGTACTCAAAAAGTGTTGAGAAGTGTGAATTGTCAACTAGATACTCAACTTTTTAGATACTCAACATATGATCATTTAATAATTTCTGTATCAAAGGATAAATGATTTTTCAGAAGAATCTTAAGGAAATTGGTAGATGATAATTTTCATAAGTATTTTTCTCATGGTTCTGGTTGTCTGGACCGAAGACAAAATTGTCCATGGTGCTGAAAACAATTCTGTTCTAACATCCACTCCCTTTGGTCACTTCAATTCTGCTTTCAATGTCTACAGATTTGTTTTGTTTTGCTCTGTTATTGACATATAATTGTTATGGTAAAAGAAAATGGATGTAAAACAAAGAACAATGGACCAGGGAAAGAAGTCTTGGGTTTTCAATTTAGAACTAGCACTAGCAATGGAATAGCAATGTGGGCAGGAAAAGTCACTTAATTCTTTGGATTCCAATTCTGTATATTGTCTTCTCTCATGATGCCTCCTTCACCCCTTTTCCATTTAAAGCAACACTCAAAGCAATAAGAGCAGACACTGAAGAGTTAACAAACAATGAAATTAATTCCTGACCCCAAATCAGTAGGCACTTGAATCTTATAAAGGAGATATTTAGGAAGGCTGTGCTGTGGTGGGGGTCAACTTTCTGATTTCTTATTTGCAACAGGAATGGTTGGCATTGTTGATTATACACAATGAAGGAAGTTAGAATGTATAAGTTTTTCATGTAGTGTTTATTTCTGCGTAAATAAGGAAAGTCTCTGATAATCTATTTGACGGTGACAGAGATTTGTCTGCAAAGAAAATAATTTACAAATATTTATTCAGCAATTGGTTATTTTTTTTTAACATGGATCAGAGTGAGGAGTTCTGACCATCATGAGAAACAATCAGAATGTGAATGAGAGCTGTTACTTTCTTTACGGAATCTTTACAAACTTTCTTTGATGGGAGCAACACTCGTAAGTAGCTGACGATCCTGAACTGGAGTGGCAGATCCATGTCGTAGTTGTCATTCTTCCTGTCTTCATTGGTTTCCTCCCTGATTCTTCCTAATCTCCTCACACCCTTCTGACCTTCTCACCACTTAACTTGAGTATGATTTAATGAGGTTTCAATATTAACTCATTTCCCCCCTTGGTGTTTAGGATTTTCTTCAGAATAAAGTATATTCTAATTCGGGGACAGAACACAACATTGTAGCCTCTACCCTGCATTAGAAGCAGACAGAAGAAACCAGAGCCAAGGCTACCGATGCCTCCTGGGTGTGCACTTCGTAGGCCCATGGCAGCAATCAAGAATAGCATAGCTAGAGCTGCAAGTTCATCTCAGGTCTAATGGGGTATATTCTCCTTTTGGGAATCACTCTTACAGTCCAACCTTCAAAAATGTTTCAAATAAAATATGATTTCCACCTGGTAGAGAGTAACAAAATTTGATTGCGCACCTGTTGTTCCTGGGCTCGGTGTCTATTAGGTGGCTGTCTCAGGTCCTAGTAACAGATGCTTTCCTGAACAATTTGAAGCAGCTCAGATACTGATTTTTCTTCCAGGAAAATAATTGTTGGTGGGATTTCAGGATGTGCAGTGGCTATGAAATTAGACCCAAAGGAAAGTTTGTGACTCCAGGGTTGCCATGATGTGGCAATTACAATAAATTATGTCTTAAGGAATTATGAGTTCATTTTCCAGCAGATTTCCTTATTTTAGAAGATTTTGAGATAAGAAACAGAATCTGTTTGATGGTAACAGAGATTTGTCTGCAAAGAAAATAATTTACAATGTATATTCACAAGTGGTTAATTTTGAAAATTATTACTTCTGATAGAAGCTGCTAGTCTCCGAAAGCAAAGAAACTGATGAAAATGATAAAATCAAGAACTATTTTTATAGTATTTCAAATAGGAAAAATGGAAACATAGATGGGACCAAATGCTTCTGTCCTTCCTAGACATAGGCAGGAGAGGTATTAACCAGATCTTTGCATGTGAACATGGCCACACTCTAGAATAAAAGTTATGATGGAGCAATGCGGTTACTGAGATTGCTGTATGTTGAAGTCTGTTTCACTACCTACTCCAGCATGCATTTCTCAAGTACTGACTTGTTTTCAGCACAGATTTCAGCAAAGGGAGAAGAAAATTGTTTTTTTCTTTATCTTTACTTTGAAATATAAGAACTTCATAGAATAAACAAGCATAAACTAACCACAAACTCTGAAGCACCAAATAGGCCAACCAAGAAAGTGAATGAGTTGAATATGGTGTACAATTTAAATTCATTCAAAATTGTATTTGTCACTTCTTTTGCAGACAGTGGTTACCAGAGAGGAGGGAGAAGGGAACAGGGAATGAAGGAGTAAATATGGTGGTGATGGGCACCAGAACTCTGGTGTGGATGTGCTATGATGTGCATATAGACTGAGGTGTGAATTTTAATATCCTGAAAATCTATGGTGATATAAACAAGAGAAAAAATTTAAAATTTCAAAATAGTTGCCCCAAGCTGAGGGAAGGCAATGCTGTAACAATTATTTTGGTATTTTCTACTTCACCTTTTGGTACAGGCATTGACCATTATTTTTGACAGTCTTCTACTCCTCTTTCTCCCTTTCCTATTTAGCATTCAATAAATACTTACCATGATGAAGTGAACAAATCAAAGGTATGTGGGATCTCTCATATGTAAAGGAATGAAACAAAATTATTGTAGTTAAGAAAGCTTTATTCTTTTCTCTGATACTTATTATTGGAAACCAAGTTAACTACACTTAAAGATGCCTTCCCTTTATTTAGGAATTGTACTTCTAGCCAAGAAGTAGTAATTACTTATTTTCAGTAAAAACTAATGATATGCTCCAGCATGGCAGAGTGGTGCCTAAAATCAATTTTCACATCAGAGGCTATTAAAGTAAAACACTGAGCATACATAAAATCAGCCTCACACCTTAACAAATGTAAAATTGGGAGCAATATTCACTAATAATTTATTATATTATTTTAGAATAATATCAACTTTTGTTTATTTATTGAATTACCTGCAATATACTAGTAGTCACTATATGTGCTCACTAATATTAGATTAATTTATTGAGAACCAGCAGACCTGTAGTTAGAAACTAAGGCATCTTAAAAATTAAAGTGAAAATCATTTTCTATAGCACAGACTTCAGTGACTGAGGCTGTTTATGTTGCCCATATATATTTAAAACTGGCAAGCAGCAGTTTTCTTAACAGTCTATAATTGCCTTAACAGAAGAAACCCCTTATCACTCCTATTAATTTCATTTTATTCTTATCACTAATTATATTATGTATAATTCTATTTGTCTATTACATGTATTTCCCCCCATTGATTTGTAAGCTTCATGAAAGAAGATACCTTGTCTATTTTTGTATTTCAATATACTTAGAATAACATTTGGCTATTACCAATATTTCCAATAACTCTGTAATTAACTAATCACAAACCCGGTGGTTTGAGCTCTAGTTATTTATTCTCACATATCTGTGGATCAGATAAGGTCTCTCTTTCAGCCTGTGATGTTTAAGATGGTCTTCTCTACTGTGTAGTTCTGATGACAAGAGTTCCATATTTCTCATTCTTTTTCTGCAACTTTTTCTCCTGATGGTAATGGAAGGTGTAAGAGAGAAAATAGAACACAGGCTTATTAAGGTCTATGTTCTGAAAAAATACACCTCTCCTTCCAACCATATACCATCTATATCCAAATCAAGTAAAATGGACAAATAAAAGTCAAATGGTGGGAAAACACAGTGTGTCCATGAAAAGGCCATGGTAAGAATGTGGATAAAAGGCACAGAGAGTAATTGGGGCCAATTTTTGAACCATCATTGGGTAATTACATGAATTTCATCAATTCTATACTCTTCCCTTTATTATACTCATTGCAGTGTGATTTTGAGTATTCTGTCACCAAGACTTAGAACAAGTTGCTCTTCCTGAATCTGGGCTGGAATTGTGCATGCTTTGGTTAAAAAAATGAACCAGAATGCCAGTTTCAATCCTAAACTTTGATGGGCTTTGAATGAAACTTTTGGGATCCTGCGACTGCTATGTTGATAAACCAGAGCTAGCCTTCTGGATGATTATAGACATGTGGCCCCAGCCCATCACTGCCACAGACATGTAAGACTGCTTATACCTGCTAGTTCCCAGACAACCCACCAGTTGTCCCCATATTCATGAACAAGTTCCTCTATGATCAACCAAGCCTGACATAAACTAATACTGCCCAGCTGACACATAAACTCATGAGTAAGAAGAAATTTTTACTGTTGCAAACCAGTAAGTTTGGGGCTCTTTTCTTTTATACATAAATGATTAATCAATACTTCTAAACTTACATTCTAATATAGAACAGAGAAGGAACTATTGAATTAATCATAGAACTCTCTAAGTTGCTTTTTACAGAAGCCAAGAGCTCTCTCACTGGAAAGATAAACATGTATGCAAGCACATGTAATTTCACATATAATATGAGGACAATCACAGACCACCTGGATCTGTGTATAAATTCCAGGGAATTCTCATGACCTGGACAAAGTTATCTGCTTTGCTTGGATGATTTCTGTAATATTTGACATAAAAAACCTGGAAGCAATGTACATATTTTACCTTTTAGATGATCCCTGAATTTTTCTCATAATCATACACTGATGAAAACATTACTCCACTTCTTTGCTCCCTGCCTGTGTATCAAGGCCTGTCTAAGGTAACAGTGTGTGTCTGTCCAGAGCTTCTTTGTGATAAATGATAGAGGTGCCCCAAATCACCCCCGCCACATCTGACACCTTTGCTGAGACACAAGGAAACGTGCAGTTCTCTGAAACATAGGCCAAAAACCAACAGAGAAAGACAATTCTCAGGAAAAGTCCAGATTTCTTTCTTAAGTTATTGACTTGTGACACATTTATTCTGCATTGTTATATAAATAGAGTATATAACTTTAAAACTTTAATAGGTAAATGAATAGAACTTTTAATTTGCAAGATCTTATTCTCTTTCTCCCTCTTATTGATGCATGCAGACAACAGATTGTATCAATAAGTTTGAGGCTGTAGTGTTATTGTTGCAATAACATTTGTTGTAACATTTATTTTTCTTTTTTAAAGGAGATATCAATAGGAAACTTAAAAAAATTGGAAATTTTGATAATGATTAGACTTACCATAATTTTAGAGTTGGAACCAGGATCAATGAAGTATAACCTAGTGTGGCAGAATGCAGATTGTGAGGGTAGAGGGGTGGTGGTTCAGGTAGGGGGTGCGTGTGTGTGTGTGTGTGTGTGTGTGTGTGTGTGTGTGTGTGTATGCAGGTACTGGGGAGGTTGAGGATGGGGCAAGGGTTGTAATGCCTCTGTTGGTGAAACCTGGACCCCTGTTGAGCAATTTGGAGTTAGTTTATTGGGTGTGTCTTTGCCCAAATTAAATTTTAGCAAAATGTTGTTGAAACCAGGACAGAATTTCAAACCAGGAAGGATGCCTGGATAGTGTCAGTCAAACTGGGGCACATGACAACCTTATGCTAATGTCAGTGTAAGGCAGAGCAGATATGTTTTAATTTTATTGAATTGCATAATAACATGGTCAGAGGTCCAGTATATAAATTTACAGGTGAAGGATGCAAAAATTCTAATGTTACTGTAGCTTTATAAAGCAGGGAGAGGAGAAATCTCAAGGTACACTAGATAGGGCAGTCAGCAGAGAAAATTCAAACCCTTTTATTTTCTCCCTTGCCTTTCAAATCCCATTGATTGAAAACATAATCCATGCATTCATAGATCCATACATTCAAACTGAAGAATCTGGTGTGTTTTACCCCATTATATTATTCGGCAGTTTATTTGGATACATATTTTTCAAAATTTTATTTTTTTTACCATCTTATTTCACACACATCATGGTGACATCTAGTGATCCTTTTTAAAGGATTGGTACATTGACCATTCTGCTCTGAACTACTGAATATTGTGATGGCAAATATTTTAGGAACTATATTTAACAAAGGCCTACACAAAAGGAAGACAAAACCACTTTATTTTTAAATACCTAAGCCTGTCTATGCATATAACATGCACTTTTAAAAATACATATGCAAATTATATGTATAGTTGGAATGAATACTGATAAAAGACTGAGCTTTAAAATATTGTTGCACATTTTTCTATGAAATATCAAACCAATTTTATTTCAGTAATGCCTCATGCATTGTAGTGAACAAAAATAGAGAAGCACTAGGGTAACAAAGAGGGAAGTTGAGACTAGAAATTACCATTAACAGTTGAAGGAGATTTAAAAAAACTTGTTGCAAAAGTTTATTACTGCATAAAAAAATTTAAAATTTAACACTTCCTTAATACTTCACACTTTCTTATACATGTCTTCCTCTTAACCCTTCTGACATTAAATGGATGCATAACCAGGATGCTTCTTATTGTTTGTAATTCTCCATTAAAAATCTATAAAATGCTAAGTAAGTTATTATTTTATTATATGACCTTCAAGGTTCTTACCAATGCTAAAAACTTCATGATATTTTTCTTCTCATCTAGCCCTGGTTAACAATCATATTTCTTTTTAGCATTAAGGTATCAAAAAGTAGAGAGTCATTTCCACAATAGCTGTGTGAAGATTTTCATAGTTCTGTTGCCCTGTGAAATAAGCATAACTGATGAAAATAATATTTTCAAATCATTTAAATCTCAAAGTTGTTTTAAGGACATACAGAAAATGAATAAACTCTGTTTAAGAAAGTCTATTAAACTTTTGAAAAGACAATGAGTCTATGATATTTGATCCATGAGCCACTTTATTCCTTACTCCTCACAGCTCAACATAATGGAAACCCCATTATAGGTGTGTTAAGCCATGAACACAGGGATATCTGTTGTCAGCATTTAGTTGAGGACTATGCTACCTCCCTAGTAGGGGAAAGTCCCCAACATTTCTCCCAGTTTTGTGTTGTAAACCCTAAATTCTAGTTGAGAGATGTTGAGATATTGGGGTACACATTTTCCACATAGCCCCTGATTGTAATACATAGACTTTGTCTTAAGTTTGACATGCCATAAATACTGGGGCTCTTATGCCCTTAATGTAGTAGCTACTATTAGGGTGGGGATTTTATGTCAGGAGCATAAGCTGGAAAGACCAGAGACTACTGACATCATATAGTACACTGCCCTTCAAATAAGGTGACTTTCCAAGAGAAGCAGGCTACCTGCTGCTAGCTCTGGAGCAATGCCTATGAAATTCTGCTGAAAGAAAGAGGGGAGTCATAAGAACACAGAGATCCAAAGCTGCCCCAAATGAATTGGCTTAAGAATATGGGGGAAGTTCAAGCAGAAGAACTCTCTAAAACAATGGGGTTGTGTTGTTGGTGTTAGGCAATTAAGAGGGGGCTGGTAGCTTCTTGAGAGCAACAGACTGACAGGTACATCAGTGACTTTGCCAGAGAAAGCTGGGGAAAAGACAAGAGGAGCCACTGAGAGAGCAAACCTCAAGACTAGTCTCAAAAAACATCCCTGCAAAGGAAACTGAATTTAATTGTATCAGACTATGACAGCAACGTATGTCCTAGAATATTGTTGGAAACAGAGCAATCATCTGGAATTTAGTGGAGTCTAACAGTCTGACAAAACTACTGTTATCACAAACTAACTGCGTATATACCTTCAGCTGAACAACTTGAGGAGTGATATCAGTGACTTTATACTTTGATAGACTTTACTAAAAAATGGAATAAATCAATCATTAAACAAATAAACAAGCACTTGCAGCAGCAGCAGTCTTCTGAGTAGAAGATAAGCATCTAGAGTTGCTATAATATATTATCTAAAATATCTAGATTAAAAAATGAGACTTGAACAGAAACAGAAATATTTGGCTAATACACAAGAAAATCAGGCAGCCAGAACTACCTGTTTGAAAGTTTACATGTTGAATTTAGAAGAGATTTGAAAGCAGTTACTATAGATGTTGTCAGAGAACTAAAAAATGCTTAAATACATAAAGGAAAGCCTGATTACAACTATCATCAAATAGTGAACAATAAATGGAGATAAATTATAAAAATTTAAAACATGACATTCTGCAGTTTAAAAGTAAAACAATTGCAATGAAAAATTTACTAGAGGGGCCCAACAGTAGATTGAACTTGCAGAAGAATTAATACAATTGAAGATACATTGATTGAGATTACATAGCATATAACACAGTGCAGAAGAGTGAAGGAAATGAACAGAGCCTCTGAAATGAGGCATATCATTAAACGTGCTCACACAGGCACAATGCAAATGATAGCAGAGGAGAACAGCAGAAAATATTTGAAGAACGAATGTCTGAAAAATTCCCAAATGATTAAAAACATTAGAGAGATAGAAAGAGGCACATGAAGCTCCAATTACAATAAACGAAAAGCAATCCACATGCAGACATTATAGTAAAAATGCCAAAAGCAATATTTAACATGGCAAGAGAAAAATGGCTCCTCATGTACAAGGGAACTCCAATAAGTTTAGCAGTTGATTTCTCAGCAAAAACAAGGAAGAGGCAGTATGATGTTATATTTACTGTGCTAAAAGAAGTAAAAATTATCAACCAATAATCTTATATCTGGTAAAAAGATTTTTCAAAAATGAAGGAGAAAAGATATTCCAAAATAAATAAAAACTCTGCAAATTTATTATTTGACCAGCTGTGCAAGAAACACTAAAAGAAGTTATTTTTTCTTATAGAAAATAAGTGAATAAAGTCAATAATTCAAATTCATAAAATAATACAAAAATCTCCATTTTTATGTAATTATAAAAGATAACAAGTGCATATCCTTTTTTTCTTTCTCATATAAATTGAATATAAATTTATAAAACTATATATATTTGCATTGTTATAGTATATAACATAGAGAAATGATATATCTGTCAATAACAATACAACAGAGATCAATAAAGAAAGGTGTACTGGAGTAGTAAATGAAACCAGAGGGCATCTCAAATCTGCAGGAACAAATAAAGAGAACTGAGTTTGTATACTTATATACTTTATATGCTTGCTCCCCTTTAATCTCTTAGCTACTTTAATAGAAAATTATGTTATGTATATATAAATATATACAATGTAACATAGCAATGCACTGCTAGGTTTGCAAATATACAGTTATAATATGTAGCACAATAATACAACAAAAATGGGAATGAGAGTATAGAGCTATATAGTAGCTCAATTTTATTTCTAAATCTTATATATAGCTCTATAACATTTTTAGATCTTACTGAAATTAAATTAGTATAAACCTGAAGTTGATTCTGGTAAATTAAAAGTCCTAGAGAAAACACTAACAAAATACTGGGAAAATATAGTGGAAGTCCATTAAAGAAATTAAAACGCTATACTTTCACGTAATGCAAAAGAAAATTCTGAAGGAGAAATAGAGGAACAAAAATACATAAGACACAGTGAATAAGAAGTAAAATGGCAGACAAAAAAATCTAACTACACCAACAATAATATTAACTGCAATAAATTTAAACACAAAGGCAAAGACAGTCAAATAGATTTAAAAAATACAAGTCTTATATGTTGTCTACAGGAAGAACACTTTAGATTCAAAGATACACAGAAGCCAAAAATAAACCAAAAAGTTTATCATGTAATCAGTAGCCATAAGAAAGCTTGACTGACTATATTAACATCATCCAAAGTAGACTTTAAAACAATATGTTCCTATGAGGAACATTTCATAATGATAAAAGTTCAATTCATAAAGAATAAATAACAATTACAGATGCAGATGCAACTATCAAGAAAGCTTCAAAATACATGAGGTAAAAACTGGTAGAATGAAAGTAGACTTTCCAATTCTAGAATAATTCTTGAAAATTTCACTTTCAATGAAAAGGTAACCAAAAATAAACAAGGAAATAGGTTCGAAGAAAAGTGTAAACTGGATATCTATACACATTTCATCCAATAACAACAGAATATACATTTTTTAAGTGTGCGTGGAGCATTCTCCTGCTTTGACACAAAAGAAATCAAAATTATAAGGATTGAAATCACGTCATTTTGTCTCAAATTAGAATGAAATCAAGTTAGAAATCAGTAACATAAGGAAATTTGGGAAAATTTTAAAATGTGGAAATTTAATAATCCATTCCTAAAGAACAACTGAATTATAGAAACTAAAGGGAAATTATAAAATACTTTGAGATAACAATAAATTAAAGCACAATGAGAAGACCTAAACCATGGGAAGTGTACAACTTAGAAGGAAATGTATGACTAGAAACACATATATTAAAAATATAAAGCTGTGTTATATTTATAGAAGTTCAGATATCTACATAGAATTTCTGTTTCCTCTTAAGTTCCAATAGTTTGCATTTTTTTAGAAGTTTGTCACAAATTTCTAGAAAAACACGAACTATAAACATAGCAAAAATAATTGAAAATCAGTACCCAAATATTGTACATGGATATTTATAGAATACATAGTATTCTTGTACATTCTATTAATAATAGCCAAAAGGTGAAAACAAATGTCCGTGAAACATGCATGAATTCTTTTTAAGTAACGGGGTAGTCAGAATGAAGGCAAGTTGGTAGGCAGGAGGAAAGGGGAGGAAGAAGCATGTTCATTCATTCATTCATTTAATAATGAAATAATTTTATTGTTTCTTTTGTTTATAAAATCATACTCATTTTAAGATATTGAACTCATTCCTTAGTTTATGGATATTATGTACCACATCCACCATCAAAATTCCAGTGTCCTATATCACCACACTGATCTCTCTTCTTCCATCATCTTCCGTCTGAGTTTTGCTGACGTTTAACTGTTTATTTCATTTCCCTATATACCACATATGAATGATACCTTTCTGTCTTTCCCTTTTTTTTCTGACTTATTTCATTTAACATGATCTCTCCCAGTTCCATCCAGATTGTTGCAAAGGGCACAATTTCATTTTTTGAGTAGCTCCCTAGAATTCCATTAAGTATATATACCACAGCTCCTTTATCCAGCCATTTGTTGACAGGCATTTAGATTGTTTCCATGTCTTGGCTATTGTGATTTGTGTTGTTGTGGACATAGTGGCACAGATATTTTTTTCTGGCTGGAGATTTATACTCTCTGACTATATGCATAGGACTGGAATTGCGGGATCAAATGATAGTTCCGTCTTTATTTGTTTTGTGGAATGTTCATATTCTTTAAGGTCGAGTTCATGTAGCATTTGCCCCACATTTTCTTCCAAGTATTTTATGGTTTCAGGTTTTATGTACAGGTCTTTGATCCATTTTGAGCTAACTTTTGAGCATGGTTCTAATGAATAATCTAGTTTCTTTTTTTTTGCAGATGTCTGTTCAGTTTTTCCAAAATAATTAAGTAGACTTTCTTTTTCCATCGTATGTCTTGACTCCTTTTCTGAAGATTAATTATGCATATATGTGTGGCTTTATTTTGGGGCTCTCAATTCTATTCCACTGATCTGTGTCTGTTTATGTTCCAGTATCCTACTGTTTTGATGATGATTGCTTTGTATTATAGTTTGAAGTATTTTGTTCTTTTTTATTCTCAGGATAGCTTTGTTTATTTGAGGTCATTTGTAATTCCAAATAAACTTTAGTGTTTGCTCAATTTCCTTAAAATGTCTGTGGAATTTTTACTGGAATTGCATTAAATATGTATATTGCTTTGTGCAAGATTTCCATTTTAATTAATTCTTCTAATACATTGGATGGAATATTCTTCCATTTCTTTGTGTCTTCTTTTTCTTTTGCTAAAATCTTATACTTTTGATTGTAGAGATCTTTCATTTCCTTTGTTAGGCTAATTTCCAAGTT